>CAUYON010142645.1:0-30216 GCA_963573935.1 Arctocebus calabarensis
ACAATGATGGCCAGGCATTGTTGCGGGCGCCTGTAGTCCCAGGTACTTGGGAGGCAGAGGCAGGAGACTCGCTTGAGCCCAGGAGTTGGAGGTTGCTGTGAGCTGTGATGCCACAGAACTCTATCCAGGGTGACAGCTTGAGGCTCTGTCTCAAAAAAAAATAAAATAACCGAGCATTGTGGCTGGCACCTGTAGTCCCAGCTACTTGGGAGGCTGAGGAAAGAGAATTCTTAAGCCCGAGAGTTTGAGGCTGCTGTGAGCTGTGAGGTGATAGCTCTCTACTGAGGGCAACATAGTGAGACTCTGTCTCAAAAAACAAAACAAAACAAAAAATGCCTTCTCAAACAGAATCTCACACAGATCCTCAGCTTAAAGAGAAAGTGAAAGCAGGGAGGGGGTGTGCAGAGCCCTGGCTTCCTGCACAGAGTGCCTGGGACCCCATGCCAAGCCCCAGCACAGGTGGATTTCCTGGGTCCTGCCAGGCCTCTGCTGTCTGATAGGCACCTACCAGTCCCGGTGACATCACGCCTGGTGGCGTTGTGGGAGGGTTTGTGCCCAGCCACAGCTCAAAGTGCAACCTGCTCCGCTTGTGTCTGGTGACCTTTGGCGTTTGCCCAGGCAGGACAGGAGGGAAGATTACATGGCTATGTGCTGTTGCCAAACATGTCTTGAAGAAGAGAGAAAAAGCAAAACAAAGAAAGTCGAGTTTACCTCCCTGGTGCCCCTGAAAGCCCCTCCTGAAATAGACGGGCCGCAGGTTGGTGGAAAATCCCCAAGGTGTGTGGGGTGGGAGAGGGAGTTACTCACCTGTCTGTCCCCTGTGGATCGAGTGCCCCTGCCTCCCACCTACCTCTGATACTCTTAGGGAAATGACCAACTTGACAGCAGCTCTTCTATTTTTCTAGGAATTAGGTGGGTCTCATGTTTAGGAGTACAAGAAAATTAAGTAATCTGTCATAAAAAAAGTTATGAAGGACATGAGGAATCAGTTCCACCCCTTATTTCCTACATCACTTTGGGCAATGTCACTTTAACTGACTAAGACTTCCTTGGCTTCCTCGTCACTCGTTTCAACAGTGAAACAGGCTGTTTTGATCCGGTCTACAAGGCCCACGACTATCTGTTAGGCCCCACGCGCACAGGGAAAACCAGAGTGTTTCCTTTCTTCCTCCTGTGGCTGTGTCACTACCAAGAGGCTGAGTGGGACTCAGTTTCTTCATCTGCAGATAGGGCACATGCCTCTTGACCAAGGGCTCCTAAAGGCTAAAGTGACCCAAAATGTCACCACGGGTCCTGTGGGCCACCACATACACAGGAAGAAACAGACTGGGAGGGAACAGAAGAAGGTGGGAACCGATACAAGGAAACATACAGGGAGGCAAGGCCAGGAACAGAGGGCTGGGGAGAGACAGATAGGGAAATCCACTCAAAGACGGGGCTGTGCAGAGACTGGGAGAGGCAGAGAGAGGCAGAGGAGACACACAGAGAGCCGGGCGGGTGGGAGAGAACGAGACACAGAGATACAAAGAGAGACACGCTGTTCACTGACCTCTGGAGCAGTGGTTCTCAACCTTCCTAATGCCTCGACCCTTTAATGCAGTTCCTGTGGGTCACGACCCATTTGAGGGTTGAACGGCCCTTTCACAGGGGCTGCCTAAAAGCATCACATACACTCCGTACAAATACAGGTGTATGAAAATAATTTTATGGTTTGGGGTCACACATGAGGAACTGTATTAAGGGGGGCACGGCATAAGGAAAGTCGAGAACCACTGCTCTAGAGGCTATTTGGATTTCCCTAGCTTTTCCACCAATGCGAAGAATCAGCAAAGTCTTTCTGTAAAGGAGTAGATAATAAATATTTTCAGCTTTTCCGGCCAAGCTGCATGGTCTTTGTTGTAGTTGCTCACTCTGCTGTTGTACCACAACAGCCACAGACAGCATGCCAATGAAACGAGTGTGGGGGTGTGCTGATAAAACTTTATTTGAAAGGGGGCTGGCAGGGGGCAAAGTTTGGCCCACAGACTGCCATTTGCTGATCCCGCATTAACGGTCATGTTCATTCCCAGGTCTCACACTGCCTTTGGTTGGTAGTCCTCTGCCTTTCACAGCTTTCACGACCTTGACATTTTTGAACAGTATTGGTCAGGTGTTTCGCACTGATTTAGATATTTTCTCACGATTAGATTTAAGTTATGCATTATTGGAAGTGAAGATATGTCCTTCCCAGAACATGATATCAGGAAGTACACGATGTCTTTGTCTTATTCCTGGTAACGTTAACCTTGATCCCTTGCTAAAGCAACTTACTCATAATATTAATATAGAGTTAATATTTTTCCCTTTGTAATTGATAAATATTTGCAGGAGAAATACTTTGTAGCTGTACTGTTTCTCCTTAAACTTTCTCCTGGGAGCTTTGGCATCCTCCGGGAGTCTGGCCTGCAGTAATTGACTCTGTTCCCCTCAGGCCTCCTGCATTCACCAAAGGGAGTTTTCTCTAAGGAAAAGTTGGTCCTCCTTTCCCATTTACCGACTCAGAGCCGTAGGGCATAATGCATATTTATTCTTTTTTTTTTTTTTATTGAATCATAGCTGTGTACATTAGTTCAACCATGGGGTACAGTGTGCGGGCTTCACATGCAATCTGAGATATTTTTATCAACCTGATTGACATACCATTCATGATATTTTCTCGTTTACTATATGAAAACATTTTTGATCCGTATATAGAAGTTTTCTCCTGACCCTTCGAATATGTACCACACATGTGATCTCACCCTTTGTCCCATCTCCCCCCACCCTCTCCCTCCCTTTCCCTCCCTCTCCCTTTTCCCCGCCTTCCTGTGCAATAAATGGGTTGTAGCCTTCACTTGAATGATAAAGAATTTGTCTCATATTAGGGGTATATACATTGGATACTTTTTCTTCCATTCTAGAGATACTTTACTAAGGAGAACATGTTCCAGCTCCATCCATGTAAAAATGAAAGAGGAAAAGTCACCGTCTTTCTTTAAGGCTGCATAATATTCCATGGTATACATGTACCACAGTTTATTAATCCATTCGTGTATCGATGGGCTTTTGGGTTTCTTCCATGACTTAGCAATTAGTGCATATTTATTCTATTCGAGATAAGACCCAGTACTCTGGTTGTCTGGATTTGGGGCCCAGTTGCCCCACTTTGACTCCTGGGTGTTCCTCCAGGCTGGCTCCTGTGTCCTCTCCACAGCTTATCTCTTTTGAGCACCTCATGACCCTCCAGCACCACAGAAACCTCAATGCTCATCTGGACTCTTTCCTGGTCCAGCCCAGGGTTGGCCACTTCTCCAGGAAGTGCAGCATCTGTACCCTGCCTCTTCCTCTCTCCCTGCCGTCACTCCATGGAGACCCTCCTCTCCCATCAGCCCCTCCCCCACCTAAGCCCTGGTCACTCCCACTCTTCCTCCCCATCTGCTATGTCTCCCACTGCTTCCTAGACTGGTCCTAGTCCGATGGCACCTGTCTACACCCCAAGTCTATGGGGCACACTGAGGCCCGAGGCCACTGAGTTTACTGCATCTTTCCCCTAGCCTGAGGACAAGCTGCTGTCCTCTTAACCTGAAACATCACCTCCAGGAAAGCTGCACAGAAAACCACTCAGCAGTATAATTCATGGGTCCACGCCACCCTGGACGCAGGAGCTGAGAGGCAAATGAGGCTCCAGTTTGCCTGTGAATGGGGTTGCTGGACATTAGTGGCCTCAGCTTAGAGAGGTGAGCCTGTTGTCAGGAGCTCACAGCCAGATGGAGACAGAACCAACTTCTGAGCTCTCTTCCCGCCTCCCTTCCTCTCTGGTCTCACTTGCCAGGAAGGCTGAGGCCTGAAGGTCATCAGTCAGCCCTGTGTCTGTTCGCTCATTCATATATTCATACTTTCATCCAGCAAGCATTTGCCGAGCGCCTACTATATGACAGGACTATCCCAGTGCTGGAGGCAGAAACGGGGGCCTGTGAGAGACAAAATTATAGACAAAGTATGGGGGGTTGGGCTGTGGCAGGCTGGTGATACCGAGGGTCTAGAGCTTTGATCAAAATAGCATTCCCAAGCCAGGGGTGTCTCCTAGACAGCCGCTTTCTCTCATGGCCTATGCCTGCATCTGCCGAGGTTAAATCAGGAGCAACTGGATACTGATGCTTTATTTACTGCGTGACAATGCTTCATTTGGTTCTAACAGCCCAATGACACATGTTCATTTCCTCCTCTTTCAACCCATTTGATGAAAGTGGTATTATTAGAATTCTGACACATCACAAAAAGGGAAGGTGGCTTCAAGGACACTCAGCTGAGTGGTTTTCAAACTGGGTGCTAGGGAACCCTGTGAGTCCTGAGCCCAGAAGGGGCTCAACCGCAGAAGGAGAGCAGAAGCCGTGCCTCAGCTTCACTTCTGCCAGAGTGACTGTGTCACAGACAGGGCTTTGACTAGCATTTTCTGTGAAGGAGAGATTCTGGTTGGATACCACCTTGTGTTACTCTCACTTGGGGCGGTAGTGTTGCGGTGGGTTTGGGTCACTTGGGTTGGGTCTCAGCTCTGAATTCCCAACTTGTTCCACTCTCCAGATCTCATTCCCTCATCTGTAAGATGGGGGCTCACAGCACCTCCTAATTCAGTAGGGCCTATGTAAGAGAGCATTACCTGTAGGAGGGCTCCAACCAGGATCAAGTAAGTAGGCACTAAATCATTCCTATTTAGAAATTTTAAGTAAAAATAGATGAAAAATCTGACAGGTTCTTAAAAACATTCTAATACAACAAAATCCAAAAACTACTTCGGAAAATTCCCAGCCTTATTCCTAAGAGTAATTACAATTAAAACAGTATAGTGTACACTCTTCCAGACTGTGTTCTATGCATTTGCAAAGATGTAATACTTATGTTCACAAATACTTTTTGTAAAAAGAGTACTTAACTCTCCATCCTACTCTATAATTTGGTTTTTTCACTTAATTATATATCATAAGCCAGTTTCTTCACCAGAACCACATTCCTCTTCATAGCTGTGTAGTATCCATTGCCAGGGATCTCCTGTCACTTTTTTTTTTTTTTTTTTTGAGACAGTCTCACTCTGTCACCCTGGGTAGAGGGCTGTGGCATCACAGCTCACAGCAACCTCAAGCTCTTGGGCTCAAGGGAGCCCCTTACCTCAGCCTCCCAAATAGCTGGGACTAGGTGCCCACCACAAAGCCTGGCTAACTTTTCTATTTTTAGGAGAGACTAGGTCTCAATCTTGCTCAGGCTGGTCTTGAATTCCTGAGCTCAAGGGATCCTACCACCTCAGCTCCCAGAGTGCTAGAATTATAGGTGTGAGCCACCAGGCCTCCCTTGTCATTTTTAACTGATCCCCAAATGAAAGACATTTAAGTTGTTGACAAGTTGTGGCTATTATAAACAGTGCCGTAATTAACACATTTGTGCACTTTTCTTTGCAATCTTGTGTGAATATTTCTATAGGATAAATTCATAGACATGTACTTACTGGGTCAACGGGCTTTCCTATTTAATGTTTCTGTAGGTCTTGTCAGCTGCTCTTCAAAAAGACGGTACCAGTTTATAGTCCCATTCAGAAAGGAGGACAGGGTCACTTTCTCCACGCCCTGCTGATGTGGTGGTGACATTCTCTGTGACCCCCTCCCTGTGACTGATGAAAATGTCCTCCTTTTCTGGACTATTCTCAATGTTGGCCACCCACGTGACTGTTTCCTGGCCATCCCCAGGCCTCTTCTCCATAAACCGCCTCTTAGCTTTTGTTTTGAACCGAGGAAGCTGAGGTCCACAGAGGTTTGGCAATTTATGTGTTTGTAAAATCCAATTCTCTCCACTATTCCTCTAGCCATCTGCTGAGTTTGTAGTGTGCCAAAGTTCACTTTCCTCTTGATAAAATTGTTCCCATTTTAGGTCCGATTCCTCCAGAAACAGATGCTGAGTCAGAGGTTCAAATGTTTCTGGTGAAGAAACCGGTCAGGGAATGAAGGAAGCAGAACCAGAAACTTACCAGGCTGAGATCTAGGGTGGTCCAGGAAGCAGCTCTCAGGAGTGAGGCTCACCTTGCATGTCCTCCCTGGAAGCAAAAGCGCTGAGCTTCTCTGCCCCCTCCTGTGCAGGCTGCCGGGACAGTGGGGATAGAGACCTGGACTCTGGAGGCTCTCCCCTGGAGTAGGCAGCAGCTCAGGAGCCCTGGCGAGAGCCCCCCACAGTAGCACAGTAGCTAGGGCAGGGGGCACAAGATGTGGTAAAAGTCATGCAGGGGAGCTTGGGGGGTACCTACATGGTCCTCTACAGCACCCCTCTTTTCTTCAGGGAACCACTCCTGCCCTACCCTCAACCCAGCCCTTTGGGTTTCAGAGGAGCCTCAGAAGGGAGGCTTGCCTGGCTCATGCAAGTAGCATATTCTCTCCCAGCCATGGCTGATTTAGGGTCAGGCCCATCACACAATTTCGCTAGGGGGAGTCAGCCCAAGGTCTGCCTGCGGACAGCAGTACTTGGCTCCTTTTCACTGCTGTATAGGATTCCACTTTCCATTGTGTGACTAAACTCCGATGTATTTACCCCTTCACCTGCTGGGAAACAGTGGGATGGTTTCCAGTCTTAGCCATTAGGAGCAGCGCTTCTGAGAACTGCTGAGAACGTCTTTGCAGACATTGCCTGAAGCATGTGTGCACCTAGGAAGGGAATTGCTGGGACATCGGGTGAGAACATGCAACTTGGCAAGACAATGCTCTATTGTTTCCCAACTGCTTATGACAATTTACACACCTCCCAGCTGTGGGTGAGCTATTCAGGATCTCTCTCAAACCATGGTACTGTGACATTTCTTACCTCTGCCAATTTAGTGGGAGTAAAAAAATAGCTCATGGAGGCTGTTCATTTGCATGTCTCTGACAGTATGTTTACTCTGTTTCCCCAAAAGTTATTTCTTTCTGATTTCTCCTCCACTGTCCTTTCTCACTTAAAGGTCAGGTTATTCTCATTTAAGCTCTTCCTTCAGTCTGGAATGCCCCCATGAAAACTTCCACCTGTCCTTCCAGGCCTGACCATGAAAGCACCTCTTCCAGGAAACCTTCCCTGTGCTGGGAGTTCCCCCTGGCAGGAGCAACCCAGCTTCCTACACCTTCTCTTCTCCTCTCTGCCCCAGCCCCAGCTCACCAACAGCCTCAGGCATAGCAACAGTTCACTAGCTCTGACGCAGCGTGAGGTGAAAAAACAGAAACTAGCCACAGAAAGTTCAGTCTGCCCTACGTCACAGTTCTCCCCCACAACGTGCCAGAGGTTTAAGTGGAATTGAACACCCCAAAACAATGCATGCTAGTTTGCAGACCTTAGACTGAACTCAAATTCTCATTTTGCCCCCATGAACAAAGCAAGACAAAGGTCTTGGCTCAGCTCCCAGACAGTCCAGTGCAAACTAGAACCCAGGGCCATCTTGGGGTCTGTGGGTCAGTCTCTCCTCCCTCGATCCTCTGTCTCCTGGTCAGTGCCAGCAGTTCTCAACCTGTGGGTTGCAATCAATGAAAACACATCCTGCATATCAGATATTTACATTACGATTCATAACACTAGCAAAATTATGGTTATGAAGTAGCAACGAAAATAATTTTATGGTTGGGGGTCACCACAACATGAGGAACTGTATTAAAGGGTTGCAGCATTAGGAAGGTTGAGAACTACTGGTAGACTGTAGGGGCCAGGGGGCCTCAGCTTTTAGCCATAGTAAAAGACTGTGTTTAAGCCCTTTCACCTGCCAGTTTGTTGCTGATCTAGAATTTTCGAGACCTTGAAGAATTTGACAAAATGGTGATTTCCAATTATTCTGTACAACAGACATTTCAGAAGTAGCATGGCCTGGAGGTGAGGGGAGGCTATTGAACTGAAGGCCCTTGGGGACATTAGGCAAATGACTCAGGTGTACAGAGCCTGTTTCTCCTCTAGCAAGTGAGGAAGATGATGCCTGCCTTCTCCGTTTCACAGTTCTCTTCTGTGGATCAAAATGAGACAGGATTACAGCACTCTCTGGCAGGGGTACTTTCCAGTCTTGAGATTTCTTGGACCATAAACCATGGTCCAACATGGATGAACCTTGAAAACACCATGCAAAGTGAAAGGAGTTAGAGCAAAAGGCCACAACATGTACAGCCCTCTTTCTATGGAAAGTTGGGAATGGGCAAATCTACATAGACTGAAAGTAGATGAGAGTTCTCCAGGGGCATAGGAGGACGGTGGTTAGGGGAAGCTGGAGAGCGACAGTTAATGGGACAGGGCTTCTTTTTTGAAGTTTATGAAAATGTTCTGGAAGAAGATAGTGGTGCTGTGTACAGTGATGACAGATGTGAATAACTACAAGCTATAGAACTATAACCTTCATTTAAAAAATCTTATTTGGCTCGGCGCCTGTGGCTCAACGGGCTAAGGCGCCAGCCATGTACACCTGAGCTGTCAGGTTCGAATCCAGCCCCCGGGCCCGCCAAACAACAATGACGGCTGCAACCAAAAAATGGCCGGGCGTTGTGGCGGGTGCCTGTGGTCCCAGCAACTTGGGAGGCAGAGGCAAGAGACTCGCTTGAGCCCAGGAATTGGAGGTTGCTGTGAGCTGTGATGCCATAGCACTCTACCCAGGGTGACAGCTTGAGGCTCTGTCTCAAAAAATAAATAAATAAAAATAAAAAATCTTATTTAAGAGTGGCTCCATCGTAGCTCACTGTAGCCTGGAAGTCTGGGGCTCAAATGATCCTCCCATCTCAACCTCCTGAGTAGCTGAAAGTACAGGTGTGAGCCACCACATGCAGCTAGTTTTTTAACTTTTCTGTAGAAACAGGGTCTCACTATGTTACCCAGGCTGGTCTCAAACTCCTGGCCTCAAGGGATCTTCCCACCTTGGCCTCCTAGAGTGCTCAGATTAAAGGCAAGAGCTAGGGTACCTGGCCTTAATTGTATAATTTAAATCAAATAATTGTATGGTATGTGAATTATATCTCAATATAGCTGTTGCAAATTAGAAAAGAGCATATTCTCAGATTCCTGGATATTTTGATTTTTTTGAGAGAGAGACAGTATCTCAGCATTACGTTACTACCTTTAACAGTAGCCCCATAATTTAGTGGCTTAAGTAAGATAAGAAGGAAGCTGATTTTTACATATGGGAGTGCAAGTAGTTCAGGCCTAGTCTTGTGGCTTCTTAGAGTCAGCAGGGACTCAGCTTCCTTATCCTTCTGCTGTACCATCCCAGCACCTGGCTTCCACCATCAAGGTCGGTTCATAGTTCAAGATGGCTGCTGGAGTGCCAGCCTCTCACCCTCATTCCCAACAATGGAAGAAGAAAAGAGGGAAGTGAAAAAGGGGCCCACCCACTGGCTTCCACTTCCATCCCACTGGCTAAAACTGAGTCACATGGGTCTCACCTTGTCATAAGAGAGCCTGGGAAATGTAGTCTTTGGGTTGGGCCCATTGCTGCCCTGTCTAAAATCAAAGAAGCAGAGAAACATGTCTTAAGTTGGTAAAATCTATTTATAGCGACTGCCACTGTTTTTAGGAAAATCTTGATTTTTAAATGTTGACACACACAGACACCTCTTAAAACACTGTGCAGAACAATGCGAATATAGTTAGAAGCTGGACTCACTGCCAGTGGGCCTGCTGGTCTGGCTATGGCTCTGTGGAGAGATCCTACCAGGAAAGCTTGCCCAGGACAGCTTTGCGGGTGTCACTTGCTCAAAAACAGCTCTGGTTGAAATACGGACAGTGCTGAGTCACTATGAGGAGGTGAAGAGAGACAAAACATGAATGCTTGGCAAACATGAGGACCACAAACCACGCAGAGAGGATGCAGTGTGGATCTACCACCAAGGCTCCAGATAAAAGCTCAGGGCTCTGCACAAAGGCTCAGGGCACTCAGTCTGGGGGCAGAGCCTGTGGGGGCCAGGCATCTGAATCACAGCATACTTCCTATTGTGTTCTGTGTTTGCATTTTCTTTGAATATAAACCACATGCTTTCCAAACTATGGATATAATTTGGACATGAAGGAACAAGGACAGAAAGCCAATAATTACTCACTCTGGCCATAACCCAGTAGATGCCTCCCCTTCACTTCCGGCAGCTTAAGAGCCATTCATGCTATAAATGACGTCTCCTGGGAAGAGTGGAATAATAAGCCCTGGGCAGAAAGCTGTTCTTTCTGGTAGTCAGGAAGTGAGGGAGCTTGATTATGATGTGTTCTACAGGCTGCTGAGAAGGCTTGTGGGTGAAGGAAGCAGGCCCTCAGGCAGGGTGGCAGCTGTGCTCTGTCAGGCCATTAGAGGTCCCAGCATAATCACAGACTTGCTGGGTGACTCTCTTTTCTTATTTTCCAAAGATGAGGCCATGCAAAGTGTCCTTGGTGGGGCCATCTCCCTTGCTGTCAAACTGAGCCTCTCATCGTCTTCTTCTTCTTCTTTTTTTTTTTTTTTGCAGTTTTTGGCCAGGGTTGGGTTTGAACCCGCCACCTCCGGCATATGGGGCCGGCGCCCTACTCCTTTGAGCCACATGCGCCGCCCAGCCTCTCATCTTCTGGAAGTCCAGTCCTTTGTGATGGGAGGTGTTAGACAAGCCTGCTTCGGGCAGGCGGGGCCAGGTATTTGTTGTATCCCAAAATGCAAAGGCTTAAAAGAGCACCATTCTATTAGATCTGAATTTGGGTGAACCTCCATCAGCTGATGCTTCTCTTCCACGTGGTTTTGGCTAGGGTCACTCAGGAGCACTTAACCAGCTGCTGGGGTGTTCGGTAGTGCCCAGAACAGCTTTCCTCACTCAGCTGGTGGCTTGGGGGAATGACAGGAAGGCTGGGCTCTGCTAGTCTCTCCATGGGGTCCACTCAGTATCTGGGCTGCCTGCAAGGCAGCTCAATGCCTCATTTGACAGGAAATGGACCCAGAGACTGACTCCTAGTTGAAGTATATGTTTATTTATGTATTTATTTTTCTTACCTCATCCTCAGTTTAAAAGGAAAATTGGAGGCAGTGTGAAAGATTAATAACCCTCAGATAGCCCTAAGTCTCCACCCTTAACTGTATCCAGTTCCTTTGAATGTGACTTTATAATTCCTCCCATCAGAGGATAGAGTCTGTTTCTCCACCCACTCACAGCTTGTCTGTGGCCAATAGAAAAAGCACAGAGAACAGTGTATCAGTCCTTAGCCTGGTCCTCAAGAGCATTTTCAGCTTCCTTTCTCTCTCCCTTTTCTTTGTCTCCTCCCTCTTTGTGATTGCCATGGAGGTATGCCCAAGCTAGCCTACTACAGTACAAGGTTAGGTTCATGGAGGATTCAGAGGCTGCCAACCTCTACCAGCAACCAGATGAGTGAGTGAGCCTGAGACCAGAATGGCCCTGCCAGGCCAGCCCCATCCACACAGTCACCCTGCCAAGTCCCCTGGTGCAAACTGCATGGTAACATCTCCATTTGGAAAGAGAAGCCTGAAGAGTGAATTAAACCCCCAAAGAATAGGAGTAGTGGAATCTGGAACCTTGTGGCAACTAAATAAGAAGACATTTTAGGCATGAAGAGCACCTCTCTGCCTCTGATTCCCAATGCCCTGTTGCAGAGTTGGTTGCTCTCAGCTCTGCAAACCTAAGGCGGCCTGGATGCGAACAGAGGCTCCCGACTGTGGTACTAAGATGCTTTGTAATTGGTAAGGCACAGGTTCTCTGTTATTGGAATAGACCCCAACCAGGGCCCTCACTGGGGGCCTACTGCATGACAAACTCTGTTCCAGGTGCTGGGGGTATTTGAAAAAAAGTCCAAATCTTTGCCATGTGGGAGCTGTTTCGCGGGAAGGATCCAACAACAACTAAGTAAGTAGCACGCCTGCAGCAGCTGAGGTCTGCTGTGGTTTAAGAGTCACAGAGGAAAACCAAGGCTGTGTGAGGAGAACCAGATGCTGGGTATGGGAAAGTTCGTGGAGAAGGTGACATTTAAGCCACGGCAGGATTCTGCCATACCATGGGTCACAATGCATTTATTCTTTCTGCTGCCGACGTGGCTGCTATGAACACGAGGGCACGCTGTGGCCCCTCTTGCTATCGTGGAGCCTGTGAGTTCAGGTCTCTGCTGGGTGTCCACCTGCAGTACAGACATCCGTTCCAAGGCAGTCCACACCACCAGGCAGCTTTCCTAGGTGGCTGCATAGGTTCCCATGGTAAAACCCGTGTTTCATGCTACTGGACTTGCTGTCCAGGTCCCCTCCCCTCACTGCCTGCTCTCCGCCCATCACTGTGGCACCCTCAAGAACGCTACCACCACTTTGTGGGTGGATCCCATGGATGTGTGCTCAGTGCTCCCTGGACCAATGGGCAGCACAGGACGCTGACGACTCTGGGGCAGGACTCTCCTCTCCCTGCTCTGGAGGCCCTGCCCCTTCCTGTGTGCCCCCACCCCCCGGCCCTGAGAGCTCTAATTCATTCCTGGGGCTTCAGTTCTGGCTGTATCTATGCCTCCAAGATCCACCCCTCCTTGCCCGACTCTTTCTGAGGGTTAGCCCTGGCCAGCCAGCAGCCACTGGACTTCCCTCTCAGCCTATGCCAGGCTTTCAAGTTCCATGTGTCCAGTGCAGAACCTGCCCTCTGCTTCTCAACCACCTTCAGGGCCATTCTGGTCTCAGGCTCACTCACCCATCTGGTTTCTATTTTGTGACTTCACGTTGGGGCCGGTGGGCACCTGGCTGAAAAGTCACAGTCCTCTCCCAGCTGGTAGCTGGCTAAGTGCTGTCCATTCTATGTCCTTAATCTCACTAGTATGTCCTCTTCTCGCTGCCCCCTGGCCACTTCCTCTGGATGGTCCAATCCTGAACATGAGGGGGGATCTGAGTTCTCCACTCGGCGGCTACACGGACCTTCCAAAATCATAATCTGCTCCCAGCTCTCCTCTGCTAAGGAGACAACCCACTGATCTCGGCACCCAGAGGACGGAGGCCGTGCGACTTTGAGCAGAGCTGCTGCAGGAGGGCCTGCCTGCTGCAGCTGTGAAGTAGCCTAGCAGTTTCACAAAAGAAATAAGTCAAAAACATGAGTTTGGATAGGGTCGCGCCTCTGGATCTCCCGGTTTACCTAGGGCATGGGGAACTGATGCCAAACTATTTGACTTCTTTGAGAAGAAAGAACAAAAGGACAAAGGGCACAGGAGGCTGCAGACTCAGAGGCCCGAGGGCCTCGCCCACCAAGTGCCACGTGGGCCTGTTTGGGTCTGAATCCAAGGAATCTAACAGAAAACTTTCTCTCATGAGGCAATGGCAGAAACTTAAATACCGGCGAAATATGTAACAATATTAAGAAATTACTTTAATTTTTAAAGATGTGACTGTAGTTTTTGTTGTTGTTGTTGTTTTGAGACAGAGTCTCACTTTGTCACCTTCAGTGAGTACTGTGGCATCACAGCTCACAGCAACCTCAAACTCTTGGGCTTAAGCGATTCTCTTGCCTCAGCCTCCCAAGTAGCTGGGACTACAGGCGCCCGCCACAATGCCTGACTTTTCTTCTTCTTCTTCTTTTTTTTTTTTTTTAAGAGACGAGGTCTTGCTCTGGCTCAGGCTGGTCTAGAACCTGCAAGCTCAGGCAAGCCACCCACCTTGGCCTCCCAAGTTCTGAGATTACAGGCGTGAGCCACCATGTCTAGCCCCATCACAACCATAATTTTGAGTTTATATTTTAAAAAGAGTGCTCATAGAGGCACATAGAGGGTGTCCTAATGGTCAAGAGATATACATAGGGAAAATGGTAAATTGTAGCTAAATGTACCTTTATTTACAAAATATTCATTACAAAAATTTACAAAACATTTCCAAAATATTTCTCTACATGTAGATATATAAATATACAATATAAAATATGATGGGTTTGTTAATTTTTCCTATTTTTGACAACCTTTGGGACACCCTGTATTTATAGATGAAATTACCTGGAATTTGCTTTAAAATAATCCAGTTTTTATCAGGGGGCATATTTGCAGATAATCATTGAAGTTCCATGATGGGCACATGAAGCTTCATGATGTTTGTTTTTACTTTTGTGCATGTTTGGAATTTTTCATAATAAAAAGTAAAATATATAAATGGATAAATAAGCATCTGCCTTTCCCAACATTCTCAGAACAAAGGCCAAACGCAAAATCAGGCACTTCTCTCTGCCTCCGGCCTCAGCTTCCTTTCCGCTCAGCCTCCTGCTCCCTGCCAACTGACCGGCTTCTGGCCATCCCCACTGCCCAGCACTTTCCCTCCCCAGCCTTCCCTGATTATTCCTTTTCCAGTAGTTCCAATTCATGGATTCCAAGACTCAGCGCTACACAGCGGCAGCCTCCCTCCCTCCCTGTCGCACACGGTGAGAAATCCCTGCGTTAGGGTCTTGTTTCTCCTTCCAGAGCTTTTATGCAAATACTAGCAAATAGAAATAGACACTCCCCCTCGGTCCTCCCCTTGTTTTGGGCCCAGAAAGCAGCATAGTGACACCTACTCTGTGCCTTGCCTCCTCTCTACATCCTGGAGAGCTGCTGGGGCCGTGGGCAGTGGCAGCCTCCTCTTCCTGCGGCGGCTCAGCACCCCAAGGCGTGGTGTGCTGCGGGTATATGCGGGATCTGCTGTGGACAGGCAGGTAGGCTGAGATCAGTTTGTACCCCCACTCATACACACCTCTGCCTCCTTTGCCAAAACATTGACCCCTCCTCCAAACCCCTGGAAGCTCCATCCACTCTCATTCATCCTTCAAGTCCTGGGTTAGATACCACTTTACCTGGGAAGCATTCTCAGATAGGGGATAATGACGTGTCAGAACAAAGGCTCAAGAGTCAGAGTGGAGTTTGAATCTTGCCTTTTCCACTTAAGAGGAAAGTTACCTCACTTCTCTGAAGGTATTTTCTCTCTGCAAAATGCACCTGGTAATAATATCTCTCTCTGCAGATTGCTTTGAGGATTAGGTGAGGTAACATGCGCAGAGTCCTTAGAATATCACCTGGACCACAGTAGATGCTAAATAAGTGGTGCTGTTACTATTCTTACTAGCACTGTATAGATAGATGGTCTTTCCCTTCAGAATGCCCTTTCTCCAGCCTTCCATATACAGGTCACATTAACAATATGTTCCCAAGTCGCCCCCCTTCTCCCCAAGCCCACCCTCCACGGCGCCCTTAGCTCAGTGGTTAGGGGCTCCGGCCACAAACACCAGGCTGGCAGTTGGAACCTGTCCCGGACTAGCTAAACAACAATGACAACTGCAACAAAGAAAAAATGGCCAGGCGTTGTGGCAGGCACCTGTAGTCCCAGCTACTTGGGAGGCTGAGGCAAGAGAATCGTTTAAGCCCAAGAGTTGGAGGTTGACATAGTGAGACTCTTGTCTCAAAAAAAAAAAAAAATGATTTTGACATTCACTCACTCTTTGGGGCAACAGTATGTCCCCGCCAACCAGGGAGGCAAGAGCTTCTGGGTTTCTGAGCATTGAAGAGTCGGTGGTCTGGGTGAGGATGGGCAGGCGTTAGGGTGGGAAGTCAGTCTTCTTTCTTCACCATCATTTGAGGGCTGATACAACCAAGTTGCTCTTAGGTCTCAGAGGAACAGTAAACATCACAGGTCAAAGGTTTCTCAACCTTTCCTCCACTAATCCATTCAACTAAAAATTAATTTCTCTTTTTCCCACACTCCTCCAGTATCTGAATGGAGCAGCTAGGAATGCTTTTGGCTGCAAGTAATAGAAAACACATTCCAAAGTGGTCTTATGATATTTGGAGATTATTTTCCCCACTTATTGAGAAGTTGAGAGGTTGGTAGATACAGTCATGGATTCATTTATCCAATGGGGTCATTAAAGCCCAGGCAACCTTTCCTTTCTTCTCCTTTATCATCCTCATTCTGAGCTTTAAGATGGCTGCTGTGGCTTCATTTATCACACTCAATTCAAAGCCAAAAGAGGTAGCTGCAGTTCGTTTTTCCTAGAAGGCCTCTGATACCTTTCCATTATTCATAACTGGATCTTGATCAAATACAGTGGCTCACACCTGTAATCCCAGCATGTGTGGGGGATCAAGGCCAGAGGATCTCTTGAACTCAGGAGTTCGAGACCAGCCTCAGGAAGAACGAGACCCGATCTTTACTAAAAATAGAAAAACTAGCAGGGCATCATGGTGGGCGCCTGTAATCCCAGCTACTCAGAAGGTGGAGGCAGGAGGATCACTTCAATCCAGGAGTGTGAGCTTGCTGTGAGCTAGGCTGAAGCCATGGCGTTCTAGCCTGGGCAGCAGAGTGAGAATCTGTCTCAAAAAATAAAAAAAAGAAAAAGAAAGAAAGAAATGCAATCTCAGCACTCTGGGAGGCCGAGGCAGGTAGATTACCTAAGCTCACAAGTTTGACACCAGCCTGAGAAAGAGCGAGACCCTGTCTCTAAAATATAGCCAGGCATTGTGACGGGTGCCTATAGTCCCAGTTCCTCAGGAGGCTAAGGCAAGAGGATCACTTAAGCCCAAGAGTTTGAGGTTGCTGTGAGCTATGACACCACAGAACTCTACCAAGGGCAACAAAGGAAACTTTGTCTCAAAAAACAATCACAAAATTAAAAAATAAATAAAAATAAAAGAAAGAGAGCAAGAAAAAGGAAGGAAGGAGAAGAAGGGAGGGAGGGAAAGAAGAGAAGGAGGGAGGGAGGGAGGAAGGAAGGAAGGGAGGGAGGGAGATGCAGAACTGGGTCTCCTACCCACCCCCAAACTTGGACTGACTTCTCTGAGATCTAGAGATCTTTACCCAACCATGAATAAGACCAGGGCTCTGTAGAAAGGGAAAGACGTCTGGGAAATTGATCGTGGTATCTGAGACACTCAGACACTCAGATTCAGTCTGCTGCACTTCTCTTTAGACGATGGTCTTTTTCTACCTTTTATTTTTGTTTCTTCTCCCTCACTGAACTGTGAAATTGTGGAGAATGGGAACCATTGCCGAGCAGCTCAGGGCCTTCCATGGAGCTGAGCACAACACCGTCTGAGTGTGCAGGGCTCCAGGCACAGATGGACGGCCTCTAAGCCACTGCTTGGATATAGCAAACAAGGATTCTGATTTGAGAAGCTCCCTGGCAAATCTTCTGAGCTGTGTGTACGACAGTGACACAGCACTAAGATGCCCACTTTACATACATTTCCACCCTGGGGGGCTTAGAGTGTTTTCTGGTGGCCCCAACTGCGAGACCTGAATCTTTGCCGTCTCCCTCTCTCATACTGTCCTCAGGAACCCTACACCTTTGTCAGCTCATATCTGTGTGTGTCTGGGCAAGCCTGGGTCAGAGAGAATGAGTCATCTATTTGCTACTTTTGGAGAAAAGGACATTTCGCCTGCAAAGGGCTAACTGTATTGCAACTCACTGCCTGAGGAGGAGCGAGGTCAGGTTGTTCAGTGCTACCGAGAGTCACCAGAATCTCCAATCGGCTTGTGATTGAGTCACTTTTCACAGGCTGGGTTAAGGGGCGCCCTCCCACTGCTCCCCCTGCTACAGTAGACAAGCCCACCCCCCTCTGAAGGAAACAGCAGAGCAAACCCTCAACCACCTCAGAAGTCTTTACCACCTCAGGTAGCACCTCTCCCTGTGTCGGGGCAAACAGGTGGCTGGAAGGGACTGCCAGCTAGGCTGCAAATGTCACTGACCGTGAAATGATGAATGCCAGGTGGGCACATCCCACACCTGGCTTTGGCTCATTTTCCATTAGTTAGTTCCATGCAGTTATCTTCCCCTCTCCCTGAGGGTCTTTCTTAAGAACTGGGAAATGGGCTCGGCGCCTGTGGCTCAACGGGCTAAGGCGCCAGCCATGTACACCTGAGCTGGCGGGTTCGAATCCAGCCCCCGGGCTCGCCAAACAATGATGGCTGCAACCAAAAAAATGGCCGGCATTGTGGCAGGCGCCTGTAGTCCCAGCGACTTGGGAGGCGGAGGCAGGAGACTCGCTTAAGCTCAGGAATTGGAGGTTGCTGTGAGCTGTGATGCCACAGCACTCTACCCAGGGCAACAGCTTGAGGCTCTGTCTCAAAAAAAAAAAAAAAAAAGAATTGGGAAATGGCACCTGGGAGGCAACTGAGAGCACATTTTGGTGAGTGGGTGTCAGCTTACATGGCCACATTATTACAGCCAAAATTCCAGATTTTAGAATATGATAAAAATATAATAAGTACTAAAACTGACTGGAGGTAGTTTTATTTTTCCTTGATGATTCAGAAGGTGTGTTTAGAGGTTTAGGTGGAGCTCAAGGCTTGCTGTGGTGAGGTGTAGGAGATGCCAAGAGCTGGCCTCTAGGCGAGATGTTTTGCAGCTTGGGGACAGACTGTCAGGCAACTCATCCGTAGGCGTTAAAGCTTAAACATCCTCTGGAGTTGAGGGAAGAGAGCCTGGAGCCCGTGGCAATCCTTAAGCACGCAGTCATTGTCTAATACTCCCCTCACCTGTCATGTACCATCTCAATAAATAGCTACTGCAGAGGTTGCACCTCTTGTAAGCTTGTACTTCTATTTGTGTCACACCTCTTTCCTTCATTCAGCGACGGCGACAGGGTGTTAGGGGTCATGACAGTGAGGCCCCCCCACTCCACCCGGGGTGGCACGAGTTGGTAGGATCTAGAGGCCTAGAGTCTGATGTGCAGAGGTAGGGTGGGCAGTCTGTCTCTTCCCTGCGGCATCACTTGACAGCAGACATGTTGCTCTGGAGTCTCAGAGGAGCAGTGAAAACCAGGGTCCTGGATTCTATCTGACTCATTTTAGGAAGTGCTATGAGCATGGGCCCATTTCACCCTCTGGTCTTGCCCTGATTTATCAAAAAATCTTCATGGATACAGAGGGCCCATTTCAAGTACACTCATCCACTGTCCTCCAACACAATCCCTTACATCTGCCTGCTACACAGGTAAGCAAAGGTGGCAGGATGATTTGAACACCCCTAACCAGCATGGACTTCTCAATGGTCTGCTGTAACCTGGGATCATTTGAGGCTGACCCCCAGCCCTGTCCATGGACTAAGGATCTGGTACAGTTAGGTACGAGCCCTCCTGGGGCTCACTTGGAGTCTCTCTTTGCTGCCTGAGTGCAGCCTGAGTGCACCGCCCACCTCTTCCCTCTGCCCTCCCACCGAGCTCTGATCAAGCAGTCTCAGGAGGGCCACCAGACTCAGAAATTGCCCTCTCCTGCCTCTAGAAAGCCAGGAGGTAGTCAGGCTGGGACCCAGAGGAAAAGAGGCACTGTCTACTGTTACAGAAAGGAGCTCCTTTTCAAATCACTTGTGGTGTGTGGACTGTCCATCCTTGTGTGAGATGCTCAGCTGACTAAGCCCAAGGACTTGTCAATGGCCTGCTGTAACTGGGGCCATTCGAGGCCTATGGGGCCCACTGTCACTGTGTGATGGTAGACATGGCTGCTGCTTTTCACGTCTCTCTTTTCCTGCATATCTATTATTTTCTCTGTCTATATTGTAAGCTCCTTGGAGGGCCCTGGGACACATCTGGCAACATGGCACACGCTCAGTAAATGTTTGTTGAATTATAGGGTGTCGCCTGTGGCTTAAGGAGTAGGGCGCTGGCCCCATATAGTGGAGATGGTGGGTTCAAACCCAGCCCCAGCCAAAAGCTACAACAACAACAACAAAATGAATTAATGTTAAATTTAGCCAAGTATAAGGCACAGAAAGACAAATATCACATGTTTGCACTCATACCCACTGAAAAGTGGATCTTGTGAGGTATCAAATAGAATAGTGTTTATCTAAGCCGGGAAAGGGAGTAGAAGGGGGAGGAAGGGAGATTTGTTATTGGTCTTCTGGCTATATACCTAGTAAAGGAATTATAGGATCAAATGGCAGGTCGATTTTTAGATCTCTAAGTACTCTCCAAACATCCTTCCAAGAGGAACATATTAGTGTGCATTCCCACCAGCATTCCCTTTTCTCCACATCCACACCAACATCTCTGGTTTTGGGATTTTGTCATGTGCATGCCCAGGGTTTTTCAATAATGGACTACTGATAGCACTATTTGTAAGTCATCCCATTCTTGTCTTTCAGGGTTTTTTTTTGTTTTTTGTTTTGCTTTAGAAAGTTCATCAGATCATGTCTCTGTTGGGCTTATTATATTCTCTGATGGGTAGATGTCAGGGATATCAACCCATTCTCTGATGAGTGGGAAAAAACAGAAACTCTAGTTTGTATGGATCTTCAAAACAGTCCAAAAAATGTTCTCATCTGGGCAGTGCTTGTGGCTCAGTGAGTAGGGTGCAGATCCCATATATTGAGGGTGGTGGGTTCGAACGTGGCCTGGCCAAACTGCAACAAAAAATACCCAGGCGTTGTGGTGGGCACCTGTAGTCCCAGCCTCTCGGGAGGCTGAGGCAAGAGAATCGCCGAAGCCCAGGAGTTGGAGGTTGCTGTAAGCTTTGATGCCACAGCACTCTACTGAGGGTGATGAAGTAAGACTCTGTCTCTAAAAAAATAAAAAAAAAAAATATTCACATCTACCAAAAAAGGAGAACAGCCCTATGAGACCTATACAGGAGAGATTCTGTATTATGTATAGTTTTGACTTGTCATCAAGGTTGAAGAAATAAAGCTGCACACTACCCATGTATCTGTGTCTATAAACGAGAAAAGCCATTGTGTATGTTTTGAATATTTTCCTACAATTAGAGGGCGTCAGTAAACTGTGTTATGAAACTCTTAAATTAAAGGAATTCTGATGAATTTATAGAGTAATAAAGGTTTCCACAACGTAATGTAAGGAAACTCAAAAATTCCCAGAGAAGAGACTAAACTTCAAATACTCAGAATGTGCTAGCCTTTTAAGGAAAACAAAAATAAAATTTCTAATAGAAATACTATTTTAGAGAGATTTTTATATAAGAATCCAAGTATCTATAGTCAAGGTCAATCTATAAACATCAGACTGGTTTGATAATTTTAGTTTAAAAAGCGCCATATGTATCTTCTTGAATTTTATTAGTATGGGATATACTGTATGCATACATTTATTTTAGGTCAGACTTGGATTTGTTTTCTCATGGAAGGGTTAGTTAATCTAAAGTTCATATATTTGTTTTTCTTATCAGCTAAGTTAAATTCCTTCCACACATTTAAGATTATGAAAAAATTGTAAAACCACATGTTCAATTCCATTGAATTATACTTTTGACAAACTTTTTGATCAATAATAATAATGTTTTACTTTAGTTAGCTTATACATAATTTATTTAGACCTTTAGTTAACTATAAGACCTGAACTGATATTATATTGAACAAATTGGATTTTGTAGCAAGCATGCACACACACGCTGTTGCTGGTCTGTTGACTCAGCTCACTGGCACAAAGTGTCAGCTGGGCTTATAGTTACTTCGCCTTCTCCTGGATTTTTCTTTAGTTTCTCAGACTCCTAGCTCATGTTTAGCTCCATGAAGACTCAGGTTTCAGTTGTGGGGTTCCAGCTCATGTTTATGGAATCTCAGTCTGCTTTGTCAGCTTCCCTTTTTTACTGCCTGCCATCTTCGAGGATGACAGACAGTCAGCTTTGTGGAGACTGCTTCCTCATCTCCAACATTTCTACGGCAGGTCTCTTGTAATCCCCATTACCTCCCAGGAGGGTCGCAGGAATCCTAGGAATCATGTGCTCTGCCTTGATGGCCACAGTGGTAACCATGATAGTCACAATTCCCTCTGCGCAATACTGTGATGCAAATTTCTTCTTTGATAATAAGATCACAGAAAGCAATGAAATAACCCAAAACGGAGAGTGTGATGGCTTGTGTTTCTAAAAAAAAAAAAATAGTGTTTTCATAGATAATGACCAAGAAATGACTTGTCAGTTATGTCACAAATTAGACCCTTCTGTAAAAGCAGTTGCATTGATGAGTGAATCTTTTCAATTAAAAGATTACAGAGTCAGTAAATTGTAAACATAATGATGCTTTTCTATGCTCAAATGACATTAATCAGACAGTTCTGGATCTTCAAAAATATAATTTTAAGCACAAGTTCTATACTTGAAATACTTGGGCTTGGAATCCTTCAAGTGACTATACTTTTCATAAAATGAAAATAATATTAAGATTGCAAAGTCTTATGATTTATATTATTTTTCCTAATAGAAAAAAATTCAAATACATTATTTGAGGTATAACAAACACACCACGAGGAACATAAATCATTATATTCCTCTAATTAATAGTTTATTACAAAGTAAACACACCCTAGTGAACTATAACATAGTTCAAGAAAATAAAATAAAAATAGTAACCCCAGAGCCTTTTACTAGAGGATTTAACTCCCTAAAAACTACCTAGGCCCTCTTGCCATAGTTAATAATCATCTAGTTTTTAACATCACAGAGTAATTCTCCTTGTTTTATAAATTTGTGTGTTGAGAGCCATACAGTAAGAATTATTTTGTTCCTGGCTTCTTTTGCTCAGCATTATATTGGTGACATTTATTCATGGAGAAATTCACTCATTTTCACTGCTCTGTGGCATTCTACGTATGAATACAATGTACTGATTTGTTCTGCTGTTGATGGGCATTTGATTTGTTTCCAGTTTGAGGTTATTAGCAATAAATCAACTATGAAAACTCTTGTTAATTTTTTTGGTACATATGCATAGATATTTTAGTTAAGTATAGACCTACAAATAAAATACATGGGACATAGTAGTTGCATTTGTTCAAATGTAACTAAGATGTAAATTTTAGTTAGAAGGAATTAAGTTCAAGAGCTCTATTGAACAACATAGTGACTATAGTTAAAACAATGTATTGAAAATTGCTAAGAGAACAGATTTTGAGTGTTCTCACCACAAAGAATGATCCACAAGTATACATATATCAAAACATTGTGTTGTACATGCAGTTTTTATCAATTAAAAATGTAAAGTTTTCCAAAGATGTTTGACCAGGGTGCATCACAACCACAAGTTTGGGTTCAAATTATGAGATATCTTCTTCAACATTAGATTTTGTGAACTTTACTCATATTAGTTATCCTGGTTAGCAAGTGATGGTATTTCATTTTTTATTTATTTTGGTTTTCCAATTATCAAAAGGCTTAGGCACAGTTTTATATCTTTATTAAAATTTTATATATCTTATTTTTGAGGGTCTGTGTAAAGTTTTCTTTTAAATACTTTTTCTACTGTGCTATCAATATTTTTAAATGATTTTGAGGAGCTTTAAAAAATATTGACATAAATTCTTGGGATTTTGCCAGTTAAATATGGAAAAATCTTCTCCCCTTAAAACAAACAAACAAACAAACAAAAAAACACATTTATTCCAGCCTGAGCAAGAGTGAGATCCCATCTCTACTAAAACTGGCTGCGCATAGTGACAGGTGCCTGTAGTCCCAGCTACTTGGGAGCCTAAGGCAAGAGGATTGCTTGAGCCCAAGAGTTTGAGGTTGCTGTGAGCTATGACACCATTGCACTCTACTAAGGGCAAGAGCAGGAGATTGTGTTAAAAAAAAAAAAAAGAAAAAAAACAAGGGCGGCACCTGTAACTCAGTGAGTGTGGCGCCAGCCCCATACACCAAGAGTGGTGGGTTCAAACCCAGCCCAGGCCAAACTGCAAAAAAAAAAAAAAAAATAGCTGGGCATTGTGGCAGGCGCCTCTAGTCCCAACTACTTGGGAGGCTGAGGCAAGAGAATCGCCTAAGCCCAGCAGTTTGGAGGTTGCCATGAGCTGTGATGCCACAGCACTCTATCCAGGGTGTTAAAGTGAGACTCTGCCTCTAAAAAAGAAAAAAAAGAATGAAAGAAAGAAAAAGTTTATTAATGGATAATCATTGGAAACTGAGATAAGTTTTAAGTAAAACAGAAAAAAAGGGTCATTTAACAAAGTTGTTTTATATATATATTTGCTTCTTATTTTTATACATCACAGAAGAACGAGTCTAATTTTGTGTGATGTTAATGTATGTGTTCACTTACAATTTTTTCAATTTGGAAGTAATCTGAAACTTTAAAATGTAATAGAATTACAAATGATGTCCATGTTCTCTTTAATGAAATTCTTGTATTGCCAACATTTTATCCTGTTTGTTTTATCATTTGCTCTAAGTATATTTTTTCCTGAATCATTTGAGAATAAATTGTATACATTATGGGTATTTAACCCCAAATACTTTAATGTGGTATAGTTATCAACAGCACTAAATTTACTCTATTACTTGTATTCCAGTTCTGAAAAATTGAACAAATAATGTCCTTCGTAGAATTTTTGCTCTTATATAAGACCCAATCAAGAATCATATTGTATTTAGTTGTGCTATCTCTTTTGTCCCTTTTAATCTGGAACAATTATTGGCTTTTCTTTGTCTTTAGTGACATGAACATTTGTGAAGAATGCAGTCCTTTTGCTTTTAATAGTCCTTATTTTGATGCTTGTCAAATAATTTCCCTGTGATTAATTCCAGTTATGCATTCCTAGGCAGAATATTATGTAAGTTATATCATATCCTTCTCATGATGTCGCCTCTGAGACCGACAGTGCTGTAACAGTAGTTTCCTGGTTATTTAAGGTGTCAACTTCTCTCACCATGAAAAGCTGGATTAAGGTGTTTCCATAGTCTCTAAATTCAGTATTTTTTCAACCTTTTTAATCTCACGGCACACTTGAACCTATTAAGCTTCCCTGGCAGACTTAAATTATGTTGATCAAAAAACAGAGTTAAAAAAGAACATAATGTGCTTTGAACTTCTTTTGAAAATAATTAATGTTCTTTAAAATTTTTCATGGCACTCCTAAGATCCTCTCATGGCACACTGGTCAAAAATCACTACTCTAATGCATTCTTGTATAACATCACTTCTAATACCAGATTGCAATCACCTGTTTACTTAGCACTCTCTCTTCGCTAAAAGCAGAGACTCTATCTTAAGCATCGTTTTGTCACTGGTACCTAAATATAGTGCTAGGCACACAGTAGTCGCTCAGAAACACTTGCTGAATAGTTCTGGGTGTAGTGTAGACAAGGGAGCAAGCTACTGATGTAAACACTGTTGATCATTAAAAGTGAGGGGTTCAAATAATAGTTAGGCCAGAATGTCAGGGATCTCGTATACCTGGCCTCTGACATCAGTCCGAAGGATATTAGGAAGAATACCAAAAATGTTAATTGACTTTCTGGAGAAGTGAGCAGGGCATTGGCAGATGTTAACAAGTGGGGTGTGAGGATAAGGGGATTAGAGTCAGAGAAGATATTTGTATATGAAGACTGGTGTGGATATTTTTTAAGAGGCAAGGATGCTGTCTTCTACTAATCCTCTTGTGTGCAGGGAGTAGGAGAGGGAGCCACAAAATAGATGCTATTTCCTGTTCCTCACCAGGAAAGGTTGGATGGGGGCATGTGACCTGTTTTAGAGAATAAAATTGTGAGTAGAAGTGAAGTACGTCTGCGCAGGACTTGTTAGGATCCCTCCTCTCCTTCCAGCATGGCAAAGGCAATATTTGAGATGATGGCTGTTTCATCAGCTTGGGTCCCTGAATGACTGTGATGAGAACCTTCCTGCCAGCCCACAATGAGTAGGTCACACAAATAAGCATCAAGAATTGGCATCCTAGCTGCACAGTGGCTCATGGCTGTAATCCTAACACTGTTGGAGGCTGAGGTGGGTGGAATGCTTGAGCTCAGGAGTTGGAGACCAGCCTGAGCAAGAACAGACCCTGTCTCCACTAAAAATAGAAAACTAGCTGGGCATCTTGACATCATGATAGGTGCCTGGGGTCCCAGCTACTCAGGAGGTTGAGGTAGGAGGATTGTTTGAACCTAAGAGTTTGAGGTTGCTGTGAGCTATGATGTCACGCACTCAACCTGGGGTGATGGAGTTAGAATCTATGTCTCTAAAAAAAAAAAAAAAAAAGAAAGAAAGAAAAAGAAAAAGGAAGGGAAGAAACAAAAAAAAAATTGGCATCCTAGGACTTTTCCTTGTTGGGATAATGGGGGCCCATTCCCTGTATGGTAAACGTATCTTGTTCTGTAAACCTAGATTTTGCTCTTTTGCTGCAAACTTACATTTGTCTTTTTCAATAACCTGTATTTAATGCTTGGCAACCTAGTGAGGCCAAGATAGACATGACCTTGCTGTGGTTTGCTAACTTCATAATCTGGTTCAATGATGGGAAAATCTGGGAGATCTTTCTCTGTAGGGCTCAGGGAGAGATACCACATACTACCTCCTCTCTCTCAAGTTCATCTCTTCTTAAAACTGGTAAAACTGGTAAGCCTATGTTCTGAAGTGACCAAAAAAGTGAGAACATGTCTAAGAAAATGAAAACAATGACTTTTAAAACATAATTGAACTTGTTAATTAAAAATGAATTTGAATGATGTTTAGTATTGTTATACTATTGTTTTTATACTTTTGGGTGATGTTACATCATCCCCTCCCAAACCAGATGTAATTCAAAGTTAACATTAAATCAGGTATTTTTCCTTCTTTTTCTGTCTCGTCTTCTTCCTCCTTTTTCTTTTATTCCTTCCTCCTCCTTTTTTCTTCCTGTTTTTAGATCCTATTTTGCTTAGTTATTACCATGCTCTTTATATGAAGTTCTTCCCTCTGTCTTCCCCGTTGTCTCTACTAAGTGAATGGTGCTTGTACTTGGCCTGAAAACTCAACACTGTTTGGTGGAAACAACTTTCCTCTACTCCTTTCTCACGGATACATAGGCTATTGAAGGTACTTCCCACGATCTCTTTCCAGAAGTTGTGAGACCCAGATGAGTGACGATTTCCTGGGTAGTATGGAAATATTTTATGGTTGGTCCTTCATTACATATTAAAATAAGCTTAAATCAGGATAATTTGAAAGCAATTTACAAAAGTCTCTGACAAAACATATATAAACAATATCTTTATTGATAACAAGCCAATGAGAGAGTTGAATTGTTTATAGGTAACAAAATACACTTGAAATGCATAACATAACATGTAGTCAGGTTGAACATCAGGCATTAAAAGGGAAAACACCAAAAGGCCAAGGGCCAGAGTTCCCTGTAAAACTAGCTTGGAGCAAATCCATTAACACTATTAAACTGCACTCAGATTGCAAACATGAGTCTCTGTAACCATCAGATAGTTTTAAGTGAAACTCAGAAGGAAAAAAAATCATGTTCTAGGAGGTCTCAAGAAGGCTGTGTGGGGAATAGCACCAGAGGGAAGCAAGAGCAGAAAGAGGTTAGGCCCTGTCTCTGTAAGCCTGAGAGCAGGGTGGCCACAGCTCATTGATCAACAAAAGGTGTAGAAGTTGAAACCCATTACAGATAAAGAAACTGAGATTCAGAAAGATTAAGTAGTTTTTTAAAGCCACATCATTGAGGGTAGCAGAATTCAAACTCAACTTTGAAAAGTCCAATTTGGTCTTATTTTTTTAGTCAAATTTTGGCCTCCAAATGTATTTCTTTTCACTCAAGCACTTGGCATACTGAAAAAGTTTCAGTAATTTCAGTTATCTTAATGATATATAGTAACACCCTAGGGTTAGGAGTATATTGATACATCATGTCCCATCTCTTTTATTTCCTAACCCCAATTCTCTCTCTTACACACACACTGTAGTAACCTCAAAAATAAGAGTGACAGTACTACTGAGTTACGAGCAGTATCACTGGGAGTGTTTATCTGCCCTGCTCTGCTTCCCAGTCTGGCCTATGAGGGTAACTACAATGGTTTTAGTCTCTACTGAAGGATAAATTCACTGCCACCACTTTTCCATTCCACCTTATTTCTCTGACTGGTTTAATCCCTCTACCCCACCTTTTGACATGGATGCTCTAACACAGGGGCTGGCAAACATTTTCTGCAGAGACAAATAGTACCTACTTGACTTTTTGGGACATATGATCTCCTGTGGATGATGAATACCACCCCCAACCTTCCCAACTCCTGAGTTGAAACCTAACCAACTATGTGATGGCATTAGGTGGGGACTTTGGGAGGTGATTAGGTCATGAGAGTGGAGCCCTCATAAATGTGATCAGTGCCCTTACAAGGGGCTGAAGAGACCAGAGTTCCCCCCTTCTACCATGTGAAGATACAGCAACAAGGTGCCTTCTAATAGCCAAGAAGCAGGCCCTCACCAGCTCCTGAATCTGCTGGTGTCTTGATCTCAGATTTCTCTGCTCCCAGAACTGTGAGGAGTAAATTTCTACTGTTTAGAAGCCACCCAGTTAATGGTTATAGCACAAAAACACAATGTGTGCTGCAGCTACTCAACTCCACCATGGCACACAAAAGTAGCCAAAGACAACATGTAAATCAATGAGAGTGGCTAAGCACTAAAACCTTTTATTTACATAAATACATAGGTGGTAGGCCAGAGTTGGTCTAGGAGTTCAAGCCATAGTTTGTCAATTTCTGCTGTAAATCCTTACTACTGAATAATAAATAGAAGAGCTGAGCCCTTTTCCAATTGATTTGACTCATTTATCTACCCTGACCTCTTAAATCCTAAGCCTTTCCCCACAATGGGACCCCCTTCAATGTGTTTTTTCTTGTTCGTTCTAAAATCTCTTCATGAGGAGTCCTTTTACTGGTTTCCTCTGATTTCTATCATTGCTGGATTTATACTGCATCCACCTTTAATGACTGTAGTTTCTGATAACTCTTTTGTAAACTCTATCTCTCTAATTTTCCTCAGTCATTAAGTCTAATTAGAGGGAATTGTAAGTAACAGGGATAACGTGGAAAGGGCAAAAGTTTGGACTGGTCAGGAAGGAGAATTCAGGGGAGAAGAAGAAATCTGTAATTAATGATGTTTTTGCTACCATTTTCTATAGTTTTCCTTTGACCATGTAATAGAATGACAATAAAAAATGACATCAGTTTTACTAAGCTGATTTATTTGAGCTTTGCTTTTATGTTTCCAATCCCACTAATGGTCTGTAGTCATCCATGTAACTGACACCAGCACATCATTGTGGTTTCATGTCTATCTCCTTTAGGGCTCTGGGATAAATACAAACCAACATACAGAGAACAAGAACACCAAAATGGGGGCAAATATGAAGGTGAGAGAGATAGCAATTCCTTCATGAAGGGAATCTGCTTATCTGCAAGTGAGTCACTTAAGGACTTTCCTGTGAGCTGTTTTCCACACCTGACAGGACACAGTATGGCCTGGTGTCTCACAGTGGCTTTAGTTCTTGTCTGGGACACTAAATATTGAGCCCATCAACCTTTCAACTCCACATCCCTGGCTTCTTTCTCTAAGTAACACGGCATAGCTTACAGAAAGCTGAATAATGTAGAGAAATGAAGTTTCTCTGACACCATGATTATAGAAAACTAAGGGTCCATTCAATGTCAAGAATAAAAAGAAATAGGAATTTGATTAACAAAATAGTCAAGATCTTGACACATTTTCTACTTCAGGGTAATTCCCGGAAATGGAAAATGAAAGGTCTTCACAGAAGAGGGATGACAATTATATACATCTATCACCAACATAAGCCATGTGAACACAACTTAGAATGTTCTGTAAATATAAATATGTTCATCACATTAGACATCAGCCTTCAGAAAGAGGAAGGGAATCCAAAACAGCTTTCAACTCTTAATCCTTTAGTTTTTACAATTAATATAAAAGGACATTCCCTGGAGGAATAGCACCATCTGAATATTTAGATTTCTACTAGGAATTCAAAAAGTAACAAATAAAACTGTTGTGTCTTCCTGACTGTTACATAAGCCCTAGGGCTAACCTACAATATAAGAATTTCCTTACCAAGTGAGAGGCTACAACAAAGCTCTGACATGACCAAGAGAGGGGAAAATCAGATTTTACACCGTTTATACTGTTACACACACACAAGGATTTCTTGAACTTCTGTGAATACCTATTTGAGAAGTTGGGGATTAAAATTTGGGAATCTCTGGCTGAAAGTTTTGATGATTATCAAATTAATAGAATAAGGAAGTCAATGGCTCAAAACTATGTATTATGCAAATACAATTAGATGTAGAGAACAGACCCTCAAGTCTATAATATGGATCTTCCACCAAAACACTCAGGTATTTACTGATAAAACCAACTTACATGTCTTCACATTCAGTAACTTTTTTTTTTTTTTTGAGACAGAGGCTCAAGCTGTCACCCTGGAGAGTGCTGTAGCATCACAGCTCACAGCAACCTCCAATTCCTGGGCTCAAGTGAGTCTCTTGCCTCCACCTCCCAAGTAGCT
>CAUYON010142654.1:0-25823 GCA_963573935.1 Arctocebus calabarensis
TTTTTTTTGTAGAGACAGAGTCTCACTTTATCGCCCTGGGTAGAGTGCCGTGGCGTCACACTGCTCACAGCAACCTCCAGCTCTTGAGCTTAAGCGATTCTCTTGCCTCAGCCTCCCTAGTAGCTGGGACTACAGGCGCCCGCCACAGTGCCCGGCTATTTTTTTTGTTTGTTTTGCAGTTCGGCCGAGGCTGGGCTTGAACCCGCCACCTTTGGTATATGGGGCCAGCGCCCTGCTCGCTGAGCCACAGGAGCCGCCCAGCTTTTATATTTTTAATGCTCATAAGCTCTTTTTGATTTCCCTAATATTTATCTTGTTACTCTTAAAAAGTATGTTGTTCTTTTTTTTTCTTTTCTTTTCCTTTTTATTTATTTTTTTATAATTTTATTAAATCATAATTGTGTTGTTCTTGTTTTATGGATGTAATTTCTTCTTGTATATGAATTATATAATTTCCCCCCATTCCTGTACTATCTGTTTTTCTCAAAATAACCCTTTTAGTTAGACTTTTATTTTGGTCTTTATATCTCATTGTGAAGGTTTTTCTCAAATATGGGTGACCCCTGACCTCATGTCTATACTTTAGTGTGGCATAAAAAGCTTATTAGAGGCTCTTAGAGGGTGGGGCCAGTGGGCTTTCTTGAAAAGAGATGTGGTAGACAGCGGGCTTTTCCTTTCTTCTTCCCGTTACATCCTGTCTCCCTCTTTCTTTTTTTCTTTTTTTTTTTTTTTTTTTTGAGACAGAGCCTCAAGCTGTCATCCTGGATAGAGTGCTGTGGCATCACAGCTCACAGCAACCTCCAATTCCTGGGCTCAAGCGAGTCTCTTGTCTCCGCCTCCCAAGTAGCTGGGACTACAGGCGCCCCCCACAACACCTGGCTATTTTTTGGTTGCAGCCATCATTGTTGTTTGGCGGGCCGGGCTGGATTCAAACCCGCCAGCTCAGGTGTACGTGGCTGGCGCCTTAGCCCATTGAGCCACAGGCGCCAAGCCTGTCTCCCTCTTTCTTTCTTCTTCTTATTGATTGAGGAACACCCATTTATCTATCCATATCTGTTGATCTTTTTTTTAGGACCTTATAATTTATTCAAAGAAAGATCCTCTGATCTCTGGCCTTAGGGGAGAGGCACGGGTAGTGGTGGCATAAGCTTGGCTCCTGGGGGCAGGAAGCTAGGAGATGGTATCTCCCTGATTACTATGACCTTTCACTTACTCTCCTTTTTATAGGGCCAATGCCTCACTCCTGATGGGTCAACTGATGTACCCAAGTGGGAAGTCTTGGGTACATCAGTTGGTTCAATTTGACTAGAATACACTCTATCTCCTGCCAGTGTGGAGGAGGAATGGTGTTTTGGAATGAATTGTATCTCTCTAGTGTTGAAGTTCATAAACCATCAGTGCCCCCTGGTATGACGGGAAATATGATTTGGAGATAGGGCTTTGAAAGAGGTAATTAAGGTAAAAGGAGATCATACGGGTGGATCCTAAGCCAAGAAGACATATAAGAAGGAGAAAGAGATGCAGACATGGATGCTGACAGTGAAAAGACCATAGGAGGACAGTAAACAAGCCAAGGAGGCCTCAGAAGAAACTCATCTCCGCTGCATATTAGACTTCCAGCCTCTAGAACTGTGAGAAAACAAACTCTTGCTGTTTAAACCACCCTGTCTGTGGTACTTAGTTATGGCAGTTCTAAAAGTCTAATATAGATAGCAATTAGATTGTACTGAGGGGCAGATGGGGATCTGGGGGCCTAACAGCTGGCATCAAGCTTCTGAATCAGTGTCTCTGCTATATAAGCCTTATCTCTCATTCCACCTTCAATGATAATTGGAAACTTGATTTTCTAGGTCTTTCTGAGGTTCTGCAGGTTAAACAGGCTTGATATCAATGTCTATAGATGTTCAGATTCATCTTTCACAACTCTGCTAAATGGACACCTACTTCTTTAGTCACTTTCAATTTCCATATTTTGTTGTCAGTTTTTTTTTTTTTTTTTTTTGAGAAAAGGTCTTGCTCTGTCAGTCAGGCTGTAGTGCAAGGGTGCAATCAGAGCTCACTGCAGCCTCAAACTGCTGGACTTAAGTGATCCTTCTGCCTCAGCCTTCCAAGTAGCTAGGACAATAAGCATATACCATCGCACCTGGTCAATTATTTAAATTTTTTGTAGAGGTGGCTCCTAAGTATATTACCCAGGCTGGTCTCCAACTCCTGGCCTCAAGTGATTCTCCTGCCTTGGCCTCCCAAAGTGCTGGGATTCCAGGCTACAGGCATGAGCCACCATGCCCAGCCTATCCTCATCTCTAATCCTCTTACCTCCCTCTTACTCTTCTTCAAGGCCAGTTTTTCTGCTGAAGGATTACCAATGGCCAGCTCCAGCAATAGAAACATCTGCTACCCTGAAGGAAATATGTAAGCCAATTGGTTGCTGGCTACACAAGTGGCCCCAAACTACAAAGGACCTGCCATTTAATGCTAAATTGTTAGCCTATAAATCCCTACATTGATTTCAAATTCAGGCATCAAGGTACATTTTGTTCTTCACAAAGTTCCTTCTTGGGAATGATAGCCAATTGATCAAGTTAATGTTTTTATAATGCAGAGCAACCTGGGAGTTACTACTTGTCATGGCTTCACAATAGGATTTCAGACATATGTGCTGCACTGTCCTGTTATATGACAACTGGTAGCAGAAGCGTGCTCAGCAAGCAGACTTGTTCGACTAGATCTGCAGCCTTTAAAAACTGGATTCTTCTGCTCAGACGCCCCACATGGTATCTTTCCCCCCACTTCTCCCTGTAAAAGATTCATCACAATAAAACAATAATTTGGTTTCAAATACTAAACACTTTTTATCTTGAGAAAATGGGATTAGCCTTTATTCATTTATTTATGTATTTATTTAGACAGAGTCTCACTCTGTCACCCAGGCTAGGGTGCCATGCCATCATAACTCACAAACCTCAAACTCCGTGCCTCATCCTCCCAAGTAGCTGGGGCTACAGGTGCCCACCACAATACCCAGCTAGTTTCTCTTTTTCTTTTTTTTTAGTAGAGATGGGAGTTTTGATCCTCCTCAGGTTTGTCTCAAGCCCCTGAGCTCAAGCAATCCATCTTCCTCAGCCTCTCAGAGTGCTAGATTGCAGGCGTGAGCTATTGTGATCGGTGGAATTAGCCATCTTAACAGACATTAAACACTATTACTCAAATGATATTTGAAATAATACTATATTTTCCCTGGGATTTTAACTAAAACTTTCATCTCAGAAATGAAATAATTTAGTCTCAAAGCAGCACCATCTTGTCACTGGCTTTTAGATAAACATTTGTGATGTTGCAGTCTCCTAAAATGACCATCAAACTGTAAGCTGTGCAGGACTCCTAAATTTTTTTTTTTTTAAAGAGCTTCAAAAAGAGCCTCAAGCTGTCACCCTGGATACAGTGCAGTGGCATCACAGCTCACAGCAACCTCCAGCTCCTGGGCCCAACGAATCTCCTGTCTCCACCTCCCAAGTAGCTGGGACTACAGGTGCCCTCCACAATGCCCAGCCATTTTTTGGTTGCAACCATCATTGTTATTTGGTGGGCTGGAGCTGGATTTGAACCCGCTAGCTCAGGTGTACGTGGCTGGTGCCTTAGCCCGCTGAGCCACAGGCGCTGAGCCTGAAACTCCTAAATTTTTGATGGATACTGTGCCAGATTCCAGGTTCATTATTTCTTTTTTCTTTTTTTTTTTTTTTGAGACAGAGTCTCACTATGTCACACCACAGTAGAGTGCCCTGGTATCATAACTCACAGCAACCTCAAAGTCTTGGGCTTAAGCAATTCTCTTGCCTTAGCCTCCCAAGTAGCTGGGACTGCAGGTACCCACCACAATGCCTGACTATTTTTTATTGAAGTTGTCATTGTTGTTTAGCTGGCCTGGGCCAGGCTGGAACCGCCCAGTCTTGGTGTACGTGGCTGGCTCCGTAACCACTGTGCTATGGGTGCCAAGCCAGGCTCATTATTTCAATGTGCTAATAGCTCCCAAAGGACAGTGGTCAACCATTAAATAACAATCACTGGGTAGGGAATAGAATAATACACACAGGTAAAATCCATTACTTATTTCCTAGTGATTTGCTGGAAAACTATATTCAGCATAATTTAGGATGATGACCTTCAGTGGCTAAAGATATGCTTTTCATCCTGTCTCTACTGTTGTTTCTCAAACTCGAATATGCATCAGAACCACCTGGCTTGTCAGAAAAAGATCGCTGCCCAGTTTTGAGTTCATGATTCAATAGGTCTAGGGTTCGTTCAGGTCCTCTGTCCCACTCCTTGCAGCCAGCAAGAGAAAGAAGAGAGGGTTTTGCACACCAGGTACAAAGAAGGGCAGGAGGAAGGAACCTGCAGGAAAGAAAAGAACATGAAAAATTGCATGCCAAGCAGTGACTCACCCAGACCCCGTCCCCTCAACTCTTTCCTGAACACTGGCAGCCTGGGGAATGCCCCCTCAGGCAAAAGATGGTAGGATGTTTCTCATGAGAAACTGAAGAGCCTCAAAGAAACGGACATCTCGTTTCTGACATTTGGGATCACTTCCCATGAAAAGATTAGCTTTCACCCAGTCGCCCCAGCAAGCCCACCAGTGCTTGGTAAGGTTTTTATTACCTCATTCTTTCTTTATGAAAGGAGAGTAAAATGTTTACAGACATTTGATGAAAATCTCTAACATGCTGGGGCTAAAACAAACACACAGGGAGAAAGGACACCAGAGGAAGCCAAGACAAGTCAGGAAGCAAAGAAAATCTCATAGTGAATAAATACCCTAAGAAGATTAAAAAAATTATTGCGACTATGACATAATCACAGAATTCTATTTAAAAGATAACAGAAAACATGAAAAGAGCTCTTAAAACACATGAGATAACAGCTTCAGTAAAAAGTAAGGCAATCGCCTTCAAAATAGAAAAAGATGAAGAGATGCCCAACAGAAAAGAATAGTCTAAGATTAACCCAGGGGTTTCAAAAAGAAATAATAAGGATGAACGATAATTGAGGATTTACTCTATGTGTCTGACACTACTCTAAGTGTCTCGTATATATTAGTGAAATAATTACTATTATTATACCCATTTTACAGATGAAGAAACTGAAGCACAGGGAGATTATGTGACTTGCCCAAGGTCATATAGAAGAACCAGGGTTGGACTCAGGCAATCTCGTTCCAGAGCTTTTATATTTTTATTTTGTTTTGTTTTGCTTTGTTTTTGAGACAGAGTCTCATTATGTTGCCCTTGGTAGACTGCTGTGGCATCATAGCTCACAGCAACCTCAAACTCTTGGGCTTAAGCAATTCTCTTGCCTCAGCCTCCCAAGTAGCTGGGACTACAGGCATCTGCCACAATGCCCAGATATTTTTTTCTTGAAGTTATCGTTGTTGTTTACCTGGCCCAGGGCCAGGTTCCAAGCCTGCCCCAGCATATGTGGCCAGCTCCCTAACCACTGAGCTACTGGTGCTGAGCCAGCCTTTTGTTTTTAACTACTCTGCTAGGGGGGCTATCCCCCAAAGGGGAGGAATTTATTAAAGAATTATTTCAAGAAAATGTCTTCAACTGGACACGGGCTCCCAGCCTGAAGATGTCCATTGAGTGCCCAGCATATGAATAAAAGAACAAGTAGATTAAGGGATAATAAGTATGACATTTTAGAATAGTAGAAATAAAGAGATCATTCTATAAGTTCTCAGAAAGAAAAATCCCAGGTCACAAAGGAACAGAAATCAGGATGACATTTAAATTCTCAATAGTTATACTGGAAGCTAGAAGGAAAAAGATCAACTTCTGTACACTTATGAATGAAAAATTTCAACTCAGAATTCTCAACTGGGTCAAACTCCGCATCAAAAACAAAAGCTTAATAAAGATAGGCTCACACTTGTAATCCTATTACTCTGGGAGGCCGTAGTGGGTGGATTGCTTGAGCTCAGGAGTTTGAGACCAGCCTGAGCAAGAGTGAGACACCCATCTCTACTAAAGACAACGTAGAAAAACTAACTATCTAGGCATTGTGGTGGGCGCCCATAGTCCCAGCTACAAGGGAGGCTGAGGAAAGAAGATTGCTTGAACCCAGGAGTTTGAGGTTGCTCTAAGCTATGATGATGCTACAGGGCAAGAGAGTGAGAGTCTGTCTCAGAAAAAAAAAAGACATTTTAAGTATTTAAGAACTCAGACTTTTACCTTTTGTACCTATTTTTGGGCTGTTACTAAAACATGTGCCACAGGAAATCAAGTTAGAAGACATAAGACACAGAAATGGGGTCCTCACCCTACAAATTAATGAGTGTGCCGGGAGGATGACAAAGCAGCAGGTCCACGGAAGAACTCAACTCCTTTGGAAGAGGAAGACAGTGGAATTACAAAGGACTGTTTCCAGGGGAGAAAATGGAATGGACTGATCATTTGGAAAATAAATTTGATAGTTATTTGATAGATTAGTTGTAGAAAAACATCGGGATAGGTGCACAATAAACCAAATTTTAGTACACTGCCTAAGCCCTTAAACCGTGAAAGGGCAGAGGGACGGCTGGAAAGGGAAACTGGGCAGATTGAAAGACCTAAATTCTAATCTGAGCCTACAAGTGATTAGAGCACAACATCTAAATCAATTGATCAAGAGATAACAGTATAAATTATTTAGAAATAGGGAGGTAAATGACAGAGAGACAGCTAAAAGTGGAATGTACTTGCCTCTAGAGAAGAGATTGTAGGTACTTAAAATATCATAAAATAGTATATTTTAGTATAAGAAGATAGATACAAGAAAATAGTATCTACCTTATCTTAAAATATTATATTATCTTCAAAAGTTGCGTGTGTGCTTTTATTTTCTTAAAAAAGAATACATTTTGAAACTCAATTGCTCAGAGCGAAAGCATGGAACATCCAAACCTTGTCCTAATAAAGTAATTTTCAGGAAACATGTAACCCATAAGGATTAAAATAGAAGATGTATCAATTCTGGCCGCTTTAGCATTAACTTAAAACGTGGGAAGATTTCCATGCCCTCCTTTCTTTCCACAATCCATACGTATGGGCTACATACATCCTTGTCAGAACTTCCACAAATAGTTTACTCGTTGGTAGCAGTAGTTATAAATAAATTATAGCTTTGCTAATTTGCGTTGTTCCCAACCTGGAGAAACAAAACCACAAAAAGTCAGTTTCATCTTGCAGTGTTTCTGTAGCAACCATATTAAGCTGGAAGGATAAAGCACCTTTGTAGTAGTTGCTTCTATCAAATTACAATGTAAATGTTGATGCCTGCCTGGAAACGTCAAATGACAACAGGTTTATGGAACAAATTCAGTGGTTGTTTTAGCTTTGGAATCCCAGGCTGCAGAGTTGAGATCGAAGAGGTGCGCCTGGGCCTTCTTTGTGTCAACTCACCCTTTTCACTCCATCAAAACCATTCCCCACTGGCCCAGCTCAAGAAGAGATGCTGACCTATTTGAAAATCTGTAACCTACGTGGTTATCTTTCACACCCCAGAACACAAAAAGTGTTGTGGATTAGAACGTTTAGAAATTCAGTTTTGCGACAGACCAGTCAATCTTTGTTTCTTTTCCCCTGTCAGTACAAAGTAACTTTAGTCCGGTGCTCTTCTGCCAGTGTCACACAGTCCTCTTAATGTGGGCATGAAGTGCCTGGCGTGTGCTGCGCATTTGATTCCGGTTGGCTCGGGATACCTGCGGCCAGCTCTCCTTGGTCCTTCCGTTCGACCCACAATCCCTAGTGTCTGCAGGTGTTGCATTTGCCGCCTCCCCCCACCCCGTTCCTTCGTTTCCTCCAGTCCCCACAGTCCACCCAGCCTCAAGGAAGGAGGGAAAAGTAGCTTGACGTCTACTCCGAGAACCGACCCTCAGCTCCCACAGGCTGCCACCGAGCTGCAAGCGTGCCGCCGCTCCACTCGGGTAAACTTCGGAGTGAGTTACCTGCACTTGGAGAAGGGCCTTACCTGAGCGCGCCTCTGCCAATGGCAGCTCACCTGAGGGAGCTCCGCAGCCAATCACCGCGCAGCTCGTCCCTCGGGCTTGTACCCTTTAGTGAAAGAATTCAGCTCCTGGCGAGAAAGTTACCTGTGGCCGCCCAAGTCCGCCACTTTCTGCTCTGTGTCTGCCCATTGCCACGATCCAGGAGGACTCCGCGCCGCCCGGCCGCCTCCGAGCTCGGGCCCCATGTGAGGGGCCCTCCCCTATCCCACCTTTCCGGCTAGGTGAGGGCGCAAGCGGGCGAGCGAGCGAGAGTGGTGAGGGGGGACGGAAAAGCAGAATTACCTGTAGCTCTTGTTCTGCCATCTCGGGCGCTCTCACACACCTTCACCTGCACAGACTTGAAAGTCCAGTTTCACCAGAGGCTGAGGCTCCAGGAAAAGGGGAGCGAGTTCATTGGATCAAACATGTCACAAGAGTCGGACAAGTAAGTGGATCACACGCGCCGGCTGCTGCTACTACCACTTTGGGCTGATGGCAACTGGTTTGTTATTTTTTTTTTTTTAAGTTGCTATTGTTGGTATTTTTTCTTTCTTTTTTCTTTTTCTTTTTGGTGGATCCAGATTTTTCCAGATTATGTTTCTGCCCTGATTGAGGGGAGAAACCCTACAAGAATGTGACTGTTTAATACCCACTTTGGGCCTTGATAGTAAAAGTAGGTTTTCCTCTTTCCTTCCTCCCTAACGAATGGCCTCAGCTCCCGCTCCCAGGTGAATACTGGGATCCTGACAGGGTTCTGGTTAGACGGGCGCGGGAGGCCTGCTGTCCCCTCTTCTTCATTTGCTCCACCGCTCCAGGCTTGGAGGCCGTTTGGAAGTCCAGCAGAGTTCCTTCGATGTGTCCAAAGGGCCTGCTGGACAAGCGGGTCTTGGCCGCTTTTGTGTGAGAGCAACAAAGACCTTTTATACCGAAGCAGAAACGGCCATTTTCCCGCACTGGGCAGGAGGGCGTGCGCGTGTGGGGCCCGCGTGGGCGCCCCCGACGGGAGGCGGCGCGCGGAGGGGGTCGGGGTCTCGGGGGCGGCGGGCGCCCTCTCCCTCCGCATCCCCCCTCCCCGGGCCCGCCCCCGCATTGTTTGGCCACCTTACGCAGGTGCCGGGGGAAAGGACCTTTCGGACTGGGGGAAACTGATTGGAGGCCTCGAGTTGGCCATTTGGTGGGGCGCAAAGGGGCGCCTGCCACCGAGCAAGTCACTCGCGCCCTGACGGCGCCTGCACGCTCCTCCGAGGCTCGGCGGGCCCTGCCGCTCCGCGCCAGCCGTGGCAGGCGGGACTGCGTGGGTCGCGCCGAGTCTTCTCCGGGTGGGGGGCTGTCGACATAAAGGCAGGGGGTTGCAGTGGCGGGAACTCCAGACTCGCGCCCGTAGCGTACTGGACGGGAACTCTGGGCTCGCGGGGATCGCGGTGCACGGCCAGAGGAGCAGGTCGCCGGGCCCCGGCTAGTCGCGTCCAGACGGCCTCCCTTCGGGCCTGGCCCCCAGCCTTCAGGACGGCTTTGTGCGAGTCGGGGGAGGTGGGGCCGAGGGCGGGCGCGGGAGGGAGCCGGAGGTGGGTCCCGCGGCCTTTCCTGGGATTCGGTGGCGACACTCCCTGCCCCCTCCTCTCGGGCGCGTCCCGCGCTGAGAACTGGCTGCTGCTTATAGGAAGTGCGTGAGGGCCACCTTTTTGCTTTCCTTGGTGACTTTACCCTGGTTGTTTGGCCATCTCTGGGAGACTTTCCTGAAGGTGTCTCCGCCGGGGCAAGGGGCCAGGCTCCGGGAGGCTGGGGGCCGCCTGGGCTTATGCCGGAGCAGTTGGGGGACTAGTCCCCAGTTGAGTGGGAAGGGCCTGAGGACCTGTTGGGGGTGGTGGGGAAGGACCATCCTCCAAGTAAAGCCCTGGTAGGGTGGGCGAATCTAAGAACACATACTGGCATACTTAAAACAAAACCCCCAAACAAGTATTTGTACCACTTTAGTCACCCATGAAGAATTAACTGAGTACCGTAGACCTAGGGTACTAGGGGAAGAGCTAAAGTTAAAATAGGGGAAGGGGTTGGAGGTAGGAAGCGGAGAGTATGAGTGTGTAAGAGTACTCCCACCCCTCCCCCCAATCCCTCTGTAGTCTTTACAGAATCGACACCTGAGTTTGGAGACTGAAAGAATCAATGCTGAGGTGACAGGTTGTTTGGTTCATTTTGATATTCGCGTCAAAAACGGTTACTATCTAGTTGAGTTAACCTCCCGCAATGAACATTTAGTTTGACTACCTCGTGTTGTGGTACACGACTCGAATTCAGAATGAAAATGAGTTGGGTTTTTACCTTAACCACTTATACTTAGCAGCAATAAGAACGATGTTTTTACTTCTGAAGATAAGTACAAGCACGGAGCGCTAGCAATCTGGTTTGCCTACGATGCATTACCTAGTTTTTATGGGTAATAACGACTGGGATTATGTATGCTTACTTGCTTTTATGAAAGTAGCTTTTATCTAGTCATGGTTTCCAAGACTAAATTTTGTATCCTGGGAAAAGTAATAATCACAGATACACATAATTGTCCCCCTTCCATCCTTCCTCCCCACAACGCTTCTCCCCACTGGACTGTTGAAAAATAAGTTTAGTCAATACATGACTTTTGGATTAATTTTTGCAAATGCTAGTCTAGTTTTTTCCCAATGGTAATATTCTAATGAGGTCCCTGCAGGGGTGGGCCTGTAGCTTGTGTGTGTGTGTCTCATGGGTGGAGACTCCTAGGAAAGGGGCGCCTGAGTGCGTGAGGCTTCCTACCCCCAGCAAGTGAGAGGCCCTGTAGGTGCAGCTTCTGCAGCTTCCTGGTGAATCCGCCCCAGGAGGCCTGGCTGTATTTCCTGAAAATGCACTAAAGCATACACCCTGGATATTATTCCAGAATCCCACTGAGATTTAGGTAATCTTTTGGATAGCCCAGGAAGATATTTTCTGCTAGCAAGTCAGAACTGAACGTCATCTTTTTTATGGTGTAGATTTTTCAGATTGAAATGTTCTGTTTTTTTATGTTCTGCAATGTTGATGCTATCACTAATTGCAACAAAGTATTTTTAGGACATTTTGTCTTTGCACATATTTAAAAATTCTCTATTCACCTGTCTTAAATTTTATGAAGATTTATGATCTTTGTCAACCAGCGTGTGTATAAGAAAGGTAATGATAGATTAAAAATCTCTTATTTTATTGCAAAAATGTATAAAATACATTCAGAGAATACACATATGTAATAGTTGATTTTGATACTCTGGTGTTTTTCATTAGGTAAATATATTTTCTGATTACCTACTATTTGCAGCACATGGAGATAGTTATTGTAGGAAACACATAAAGGTATATAAAATGGGCCATGATCTCAAAGGTGGTAGAAGGTAAGACATGAACAGATATGATTTTAATTAAGGCAATATCTGGTAAGTGCCTAAAAGTTACGAAAGATACAGTAGTTATAAAAAGTTTGGGTTTTTTTGTTTTTTAATTTTTTTGAGACAGAATCTCACTCTGTTCCTCTATCTAGAGTAGCAACTGTAAACTTCTGGCCTAAAGCCATCCTCTTGCCTCAGTTTCTGGAGTAGCTGGGACAATAGGCACTAGACCCTGTACTTGACTAGTTTTTTCTATTTTTAGTAGAGACAGGGTCTCGCTCTTACTCAGGCTGGTTGCAGCTCCCAAGCTCAATCAGTGCACCTACCTTGGCCTCACAGAGTGCTAGGATTACAGATGTGAGCCAGTACACTGGGCCTAAATATAGATATGTTTAAACAATACAGGTCATAATAAATACCTATTTCTCCCCTATTTTGCCTAGGATAATAACTTTTAGTCATTTTGTGTTGCATCTTAAGGAGTCCTGCCATTTTTCAGAAAATGGCCACAGTTATAGGTATCTCATGTGGCTAACCTTTCAAGAAATGGCCTGTCTATACATTTTAATTAAATTCTCTATTCCTTAGTTTTCTGAATCCATATGTTCATTACTATTTGGCTATATAAAATAGCTTCTAAGATTACAAATGTCAAGAATTTGTCATATCTTCCTCAAACCAATGGAAATATCTACTCCCCCCCCCCCAATAAACGTGTCTTGAATGCCACTGTATACTGGGCATTGATCCTAGCACTGAGATTCACTAGTGCATAGAATATAGTCCTTGCTTTCATGGTGTTTACATCTTAGTGATGTGTGTAAGGGAAACAGACAGCAAATCAATCATGAAATATATATTTGATTAAGTGACGGCAAGTGCTATGAAGGAAAGCAAAGCAAGCGAAAGGAATCGAGAGTGATGGGGAAGTATTTTGTATATGGTGGTCAGGGACAGCTTTTCTAATGAGATGACCTATGAGTGGTGACCTGAAGGAAGTGATGAGTGTGAGAGTGTAAGACTGTCATAGGATAGTGAAAGAGTAAGTGCAAGGGCTCCAAGGTGAGCATGTTCTAGGACCAGAAAGGAGCCCAGCCTGGGTGAATCAGGTAGAGATAAGGACGACACCATCGAGTAAATGAATTCAATCACTTCTCTGCTTACTAATCGAGACATCGGCATAACCGACCAAATTATACTTGTGAATGGTCCTGCCAGTCCAAAGGAGGTAATACCTAGTGAGTAAATGAAGAACCAACGAATACCATCAGTCCCGTTAGGCAATACCCGTGATCACCAGTTTAATGCTTAGGGGCCAGTGTTCTGTTCCCTGCAGTGGATTAAATCTTGCACACTCCTTAATTCAGAGATGAATAAACACACATGTCCTAAAGTACCCCCTGCGAATTAGAACCAAAGAAGTACAAATAGTATTTGCTTTGACACTCCCTGCTCCTTAAAATTTTTAGTTTGACATCTCACCTTCAGCAGCTATCTCTACTACATTAGTCTCATGCAAGAGAAAAATTGGTCTTTCCTGCCTTCCTCTTGCTCTCATTCAGTTTCTATAGACTGCATCCAACAGAAAGCATGGGCTTGTCAACCAAATGAGGAACACTGTAAAGAGTGTGCTTTGGCTAGTTGACCATCTTCAGTGAAGTGACATAGAGGCAAAGTTAACCTAACTGAAAAAGAAGAAAATGCTAGACAACCCTATGAAAATCTAGGTTGATCAAAACAAAGCTGAAGATGATATATACATTTCATGTAAGAATCTCCATAGGAATCCATCAGGTCATTGCTTCCCAAACTTACTTGAGTTTGAAATACAGTATATAGACCGGGTACAATGGCTCATGTCTGTAATCCTAGCACTCTGGGAGGCTGAGGCTGGAGGATTTCTTGAGCTCAGAAGTTGGAACCCAGTCCCAGCAAGAGTGAGATCTAGTCTCTACTAAAAATAGAAAAATTAGCTAGGTGTTGTAGTGGGCATATGTAGTCCCAGCTACTAGATAGGCTGAGGTGGGAGGATGGCTTGAGCCCAGGAGTTTAAGGTTGTTGTGAGCTAGGCTGACACCATGGCACCCTAGCCTGGGTAATAGAGTGAGATTGTCTCTGTTTCTCTCAAAAAAAAATAAATTAAATAAAATACATATATAAAATATCACCTGAGGCTCTTGATAAAACTACGAATCCCTGGACCCCAACATGGAGAGGAGGTGTTGAATCAGATTCTCTGTAGAGGGCCCAGGGAATATGCATTTAAACAATGTCCCAGGTATACTTTATGATTGGGTTAAATCAGGAATGCTGCTTTCAGTGAATACTTAGCGTTACATAATAAATGCAGTTTTATACGCAACTTTGCAAGAGCATATTAAATGTGTAAGTGAAATGAAACCTGTGGGCTTAATGCTACCTCTGGGTGAACAGCTTCAGAAATAATTTTCATTTGGATAGAAGAATTCTTAGGCCTTCTCTCAATGTTGTTTTCATTGATTTCCTGAACAGCACCTTCTGAAAAGAAGGTGTCCCTTTGATAGTTCATGTGTTTCCCAAGGACTAAAGACCTGATTTGAAGTGATGTCACTTACATGGACCTCTGCCAGGCGTGTTAAGGATCAGGCTGGAGTTTCTGGCTGAGTCTCACTCACCTGAGAGTTGGTGTTCACTTTTGTGGGAACTGTCATTTCACTGAATTTAAATTCTATTTTGTAGTACAAAGTCAAAGAAAAAGAGTCTTAATTTGAGGCTGGTCCCTGGTGAAATGATTTGATGGGGTGATGGTTGCTGTTCAATCCTAGGGCTCCTGGTAGATTGAAGTATTACCCTAATACAATGGTACTAGGCCTTCTGTTGGCTTGTGGTGAGGTTGTTTTAAAGTGCCTGCAGAAGAGAATCGCTTGAGCCTAGAATAGAAGTTTGAGGTTGCTGTGAGCTATGATGCCACATCACTCTACTGGGGTGAAAAAGCTAGCCTCTGTCTCAAAAAATAAATAAATGAATAAATAAAATAAAATAAAATGCCTGCAGAGTCCAGGCCACCCAGAAGGGCCCAGTGCTACCTGACTTAAGGAAGATTAGAATTAAGTGCTGTAGCAATCAATGAAGAGATGTATCAAACACTTTCTACTAGACTCCACAAAGTAAAAAGGAAAATTTAGAAAAGAAGCCAGATAAGTCAAGCATACATAAAAACACTTCAACAACAATAACAGCACCCAATTACCCCCCAAAGCATTTGTTTGAAATGTACAGATAATTTAATTTTTTTTTTTAATTTTAGGCTGTTAAATTTACTTTTAAAAAGTCTTAGATAATTCAGGCAACTGCTTCAGGTCTTCTCCATGATTTTGGTCTGAAGAGGCATACATTTCTGGTTAAAAAATGAACCATTTGGTTAAATAGCATTTTTTTTTCCTCCCTTACTTCCTTTCTTCCTTGGTGGTTTCTCTGATGTCACTTTCCTGTTTTTTTCTTCCTTGGTGGGAACTGACACGTACATCACGTCTATGAACAGAGGTAAATGTGACTCTGATCTTAGGCATCAAGTTCTAGGTGTAGAGATAAATGTGAGTCTGATTTTAGATGTTTCTGTAGTTAGTAACTGTTGCTATATTCTTTAGGTATTTACAACATCAGCAGGCCATCTTGTTACCTGGGCCAAGAGGTAAGACGATGACAGAAAGATGATGTCACCTTGTCTAATTTAAGCCAACTTAGTTTCACATTGCAAAAGTTTTAAGTTCTTTTCAATCTAAGGAAATCCTTAGGCTAAATTAGTTTGACTCACTCATGATTGCTTGCGTTCACCTTGGGGTGCTGATACCCTCTTTCTTTTCAAGAGGTTGTCAATGACTTTTGCTCAATTATAAAAACTAGACCTGATCTGAAACAGGATAGCTATTGGGTTGGCAGTCTTGTTCAGGAAAAATTCCTTAGCGAGCAGCAACAGGCTGAATAGGAATTTTTGCTTTGGCCCAGGAGGACAAGAGAGTTGCTTAGTAACAATAACATATATCTTGGAGTCCCTCAGACAGCTTCCCCAGGCTTAAAACTCAGGCCTCCAAAATTCAGATTCACCTTCCTGTCCATCTGCTTGGGTATTTCCATTCTTTAGATAAATACAAGCTCCTCGATCAGTTTTCTTTACTTAATTTTCCATTATCAGGAAAGTACATTTTATGCTGCAAGTTTCTTAATGGTAGATAGTAAAAAGTACTGGATTTTAATGGGTTAAGGGGGATAGAAGTAAGAAAGTATTTCTTTGGGAATCTTAATTCCCACCCTCAAGAATGTTGGGAAGAGAGAAGTGTTTTGATGAGTAGTAATGTTAATATTTATAAAAACCCGCACATTTTGAATTACCACATATAATACCAACGGTAGTACCTTGTAAGGAAAGTGTTAGAAAAGCTGGTACATTTCAGGGGATTTCAATGTATATTTTGAAAATTAGTGAGTGAGGGATATTGTTAGTGCATTTGAATAGGCATTCTGTGGCGAGCAATTGCTGCCTGTGGCGGATGTAGTGCCTTATTTTACTTTGTAATGAGCATGGCAATGAACTTTGTAGGGAGCACTTAACTTTCAGTACCAAGGAAATGCTTCCTTTACAAGTGTGAATGCTGATACCCTCCAGAGCAGAAAAAAACAAGCAAGATACGCTGTTGCTTCTCTTTATTTCAGCATTTGGACTCTGAATATACAAATATAACTAAACTCTTGGAGCCAAAGCCTCTTCTGTTTTTTTTTTACTCTTCTGTTTTAAAGCCCATGAATTTAGATCAGGATTTTAGGAGGGAGGGAATGGCTGAAGTGTAGGGGAGAGGGATGGAGAAAGGAAAAGACTAGAATGCAGAAAGAAACTGCTTAACTAACCGTTGAGTTGACAGTGTTTTCTCAGTACAAGCTGAGTGGCTGTAAGTGGCTGACCTTGGGCTGCTAAGCTGGGGCCTTGGTGGAAGGGTTTGCGGCTGTTTGGCCTCCTAGAAGAATCGGTTTTGATTTTAACTTGCAGTCTAAAATCCAGGATCTAGCGCGAGCCTTAGCGATTATTCAGGGCATGTGAGTAAGCAAGTTTAGGATTTGGATGTAAAGATTAGGTTTGAGGAAAAAAGTGTCTTACATTTGTTCTGTGTTGCATGTTGTGATTGTTAAGTGTGAGGTGAAAATCTGAAGTTTTGATCAGTTTAAAAAAACATGAATTTTTTTTTTTTTGGCGGAGATCAAAAGTAGGGAAGGCATTGCATGTTTGCTTCTTAAAATAGGAACATGAACATAGGTATGTCTGTTTAAGATTCTGATACCATTACTGTGAATAAAAATGGACTTTTCTTCCCACATGCACCACAAATCATTGTTTTGAGTTCTCAGTTCAGTGAGTCCCATAAAACAACTGCCTTCTGTACTTCTTGGGTCTAATTTTTCAAAGAAGCAAGGAACAAAGGTAGCTTTTACCTCTTTCCTGTATTGCCAATAAGATAATTAACATAAGATCAGAGGATTCTTCTTTCATTATTTTTCATCTGTAAAATGGAGTTGAACTAAATGATCTCTGAGGATAATCACCTGCTCCAAAGTTTTGTGAGTCTCATTTTCTCCTTGCAGAGGAGTCTGGGTTGGTGGTGGCTCCCAGAAGAGGCAGTGAACATTATTAGCAGGACAGGAGAGGACCAGGCACAGGGGACCCGCTGTTTTTCCCACATCTCCTCACTCCTTTACTAACATCAAAGGTGGTCTGACTAGGATGGCAAAGAAACAGATTTGTGGCAAGCAGAAGGAATTCAGAAGAGCAGCTAGGCGGTGAAATTAATGGTTTAAACAGAGGGCTCCTGCGCAGCCTTACTGGGAAAAGTGGCGGAAAGTGGTACAAGAAAATCAGATACTAAGCATTGGCAGGGACTCTGAGAACTTTGCGAGAGAGTCCAGGAAGTGGTCTCCTCTAGACAGGCTCATCCAGTGAGAGGCAGGCACTGTCAGGTGAGTGGAACGTGGAACGAAATTTAATAAGCTGGAAACCTGAAATAGGTGAAAGGGACGTGGCAGGGTCAAACCCAGCCTTTCTCTACATAGTTATGGAGTTCATGGTATATGTACACCATGGAATATTATGCAGCCTTAAAGGCCATTTCATTATGGTTGTCTACTTCCTTTCATGTAATTTGAATTTGCTTTGCTAATATTTTGTTGAGGATTTTTGGATCACTATTAATCAGGTAATATGGATCTCTAGTTTTCTTTAATTGGACTATCTCCATACCTGGTTTTGGCTTCTGGGTAATACTGACTTCATCAAATCAGTTTAGAAATATTGTCCATTCTGTAGTTTTCAGAAGACTAAGAATGATTATTTTAAGTCCTTTTGAATATTTGGAAGAATTCTTCAGTGAAGCCATCTGGTCCTGGGCTTTTGCTGCAGGTTTGCATTTATTGATTCAATCTCCTTACTAGTTACAGATCTGTTCCTCTTTTTTGTTTCCTCATGATGCAGTAAAGTCAGGTCATATGTTTTGAGAAATTTATTTATTTCTTCTGGGTTACTGAGTTTTTTAGGCATATAATTGTTCACAGTAATCTCATAATTGTGTTGTTCACATGGCATCAATTATGATGTCTCTTCTTTCATTCCCAGTTTCAAGCTTCCAGCTTGCTTGCACATTCTTTCTCTTCTCTCTTCTCTTCTCTCTCTCTCTCTCTCTCTCTTTCATGTACGGAAGCAAAGTTGATTAATGAACTAGAATTTGAACCCATTTGTGGAGGGTACATATACTAGTTCCCTTCACTAACTGAAACTCTCAAAAGACTGAAAGGTTCTGTTTTCCTCCTGGTAATATGGGACAACTTTCTGCTGGGGAAAAATTAACAATGTTTTCATAACTAAGGAGAAAATTATCTTGTGATCATGACACTAGAAAGCATCAATTAAAATAGTCTATGTGTTGGTGTGTTCTCCACTATTTGGCTGAAATAATGTCAACAGAACTTCTTCCGTAGAGGCTCTAGTATTTCAATTCTGTATGCTTTTTCTTTCATATTAACTACTTTTATTTTTTCTGCTATTTCTTTTTGTTGTTGTTATTTTTAAAAATAATATTACCAGGATACACATGTTTTAGTTACATAATTTGCTTTTGTATATTTTAAGCCAAAGTTTTAAGTGTACCCTTCACCCAAAATGTGTACATTGCACCAGGTAGATGCAAACTTATTAATTTTCTGAATGATTATTTTGTTTTCAATTTCATTTACTTTTGATTTACTTTTGGTTATTTCTTTTCTTCTCCTCAGTTTGGGATTGGATTTCTCTTCTTCTTCCATTTCTTTAAGATGATTCATTAGATTGTTAATGTGGTCTCTTTCTGTTTTTGGAATATAGGCATCTAATGCAATAAATTCCACCACCACCCCAGGACTGCTTGTGCAATGCCCCACAGATTTTGGTAGTTTGTGACTTCACTGTCTTTTATGTCTTCCTTGATCCAACTGCCAAGTTGGGTGTGAATTTAACCAACCCCTCCTCCACCTCCTACTTACCTGATCTCTGTTGAGTTTTACTTCCAGCACTAAGAGTTTATCAACTAGTCCCAACTTAGGAGGGCTTAGTCCCACCTCCTAAGCCTGCAGGGTCTGAGTAATCAGCAGAAGCCTCCAGTTCCCATTTCGCACAGCTGTATCAACAACGTGATTAATATCTCATACCTCAGAAGATCACCTGTTGCCCAGTCAATACTTAGCAAGATATATATACTATTTGGTTTCTTGGTTGTGGGGTTTTTGTTTTTGTTTTTTGATTGTAGTTTTATTTTAATTTCAACATTTTTCCTTGACATTTTTTTCTTTTTTTTTTTCGCCATTCTAGTTTAAATACAATCTTCCATTTTTGCCTTCTTCAACGATTAGATTTCATTTTTGCTAGTGTTTTTGTCCCTATTTTTCCCACTAATTTTATCCCAAAAGAGTTTTTGCTTGTTTGTTTCAGTTTGATTTACAGTGTTTTTGTCTTTCCTCTCTCCCTGGTGGAGGTGGGGTATTGTGTCTGAACTGGCTGGCAAAGAGTTGTTGACCTCAAGGGAATCACCCAACATAGCACCCCTGGAGGTTGGGGGTCTTTAAGGTTGGATCCTAGTACCCTACTACACACCTATATTTCTCCTGTTTCTCTCTTTCAGCGCCTCTCTTATTTTTGTCAATATTTCCTTTAACGCACCCCTTCTTCTTTCTCTCTCTCTTTTTTGCTCTCTTCTTTAAATCTTTTTTCCTCCTTTTACTTTTCAATCTTTTCATCCTTCTGGTCTAATACCAGAAGGACTCATTAAAACTTTAGGGAAGGGCTATAGTAACTGAAAGAGCAAGAAGAAGTGAAAGGAAAATTAGGGTAAGGAAACAGATACAAGAAAGCTCTCATGAGGAAGAATCAGTAGAAAAATCCTGGCAACATGAAATCCCAGGCCAGAGTAACCCCTTCTAGGGATCATGAGATAGCTACCGCAGAAGATTCTTCCTATAAAGAAATGTTAGAAATGACAGAAGAGGAATTTAAAATACAGATAATGAAAACAATAAAGGAATTGCTGAGAAAATGGAAGACAATAAAAAAAAATGAAATAAATTGCTGAGAAAGTGGATAATAACCAAAAGGAAATTCAAAAACAGAATCAAATAATAGATGAATGATATGAAGAATATAAAAAGGATATAGCAGAGCCAAAGGGACTAAAGCAGTCAATTAGGGAACTTAAGGATGCAATAGAAAGTAATCAACAACAGATTACATCATGCAAAAGAAAGGATCTCAGAGGTAGAGGATAAGGCTCTTGAGATAACTCAGATAGTTAAAGAGGCTGAAAAGAAGAGAGAGAAAGCAGAACGTTCACTGACAAAATTATGGGACTTTATGAAGTGTTCAAATATACGAGTTATAGATATCCCTGAAGGGGAAGAATGCCTCAGAGGAATGGAAGCCATTCTAGAGAATACTGTAAGTGAAAATTTCCCCAATATCACCAAAGATTCTGACATACTCCTTTCAGAGGGATATCGGTGCTCTGGTCACCTCAACTGAAATAGAACTTCTCCAAGGCACATTGTGATGAATTTATCTAAAGTCAAGACAAAAAAAAGATCTTGCAAGCTTCCAGGAGTAAGCATCAATAGACCTACAGGGGCAACCTATCAGGGTGACCACAGACTTCTCTAATGAAACTTTTGAAGCCAGAAGACAATGGTCATCTATCTTTAACCTACTTAAACAGAACAATTTCTAGCCCAGAATTCTATACCCCACCAAGCTAAGCTTTAAAATTGATGGAGAAATCAAATCTTTTTTGATATACAAACATTGAGGAAATTTGTCACAATAAGACCAGTTTTACAGGAAATATTTCAACCTGTCCTACATACTGACCATCACAATGGACCTTCAGCAAAGTAAACACCCAGAAAATATAGAACAGAACCTAGCTTCCCCAATGATGCAAAAGACAAAACTAACCAACGGACTTTCACAAACTAAGATGAATAGAATGCTAGCACACTTATCAATTATCTCAATAAATGCCAATGGCTTGAATTGCCCACTGAAGAGGCATAGATTGGCTGATTGGATTAAAAATCACAAGCCATCTATTTGCCCTTCTGCAGGAAACACACCTCATGTGAAAAGATAAATTAAAACTCTGAGTTAAGGGTTGGAAGTCAATTTTTCAGGCAAACAGAACTCAGAAGAAAAGAGGGGTTGCAATCTTATTCTCAGATACATGTGCATTTAAAGCAACTAAAGTCAAAAAAGATAATGATGGTCACTTCATATTAGTTAAGGGAAAAATACAATAAGAAGACATTTCAATTTAAATATTTATGCACCCAATTTAAATGCTTCCAGATTCTTGAAACAGACCCTGCTTAGTCTGAGCTATATCCTATAACATCATAATAACAGGGGACTTTAATATCCCTCTCTTAGAGCGGGACAGATCCTCTAAACAGAAATTAAATGAAGATATTACAGATTTAAATGAGACTTTAGAACAATTGTGCTTAATAGATGTATACAGAATGGTCCATCCCAAAGATATAGAATATACATTCTTCTCATCATCCCACAGAACATTCTCCAAAACTGATCATATCCTAGGACACAAAACAAACCTCAGCAGGATCAAAAGAATTGAAATTCTACCTTGCATTTTTTCAGACCGCAATGCACTAAAAGTGGAACTCAACTCCAACAAAAATGCTCAACTTCACGCATAGGCATGAAAGTTAAACAACCTTATGCTGAATGATATTTGGGTGCAGGAAGAAATAAAAAAGGAAATGATTAACTTCCTTAAGTATAACAACAATGAAGACACAAACTACCAAAACCTGTGGTATATAGCAAAAGCAGTCCTGAGAGGAAAATTTATCGCTTTAGATGCCTTCATGCAAAAAACAGAAAGAGAGCATATCAACAAACTCTCAAGCCATCTGATGGAATTGGAAAAAGAAGAACAATCTAAGCCTAAACCCAGCAGAAGAAAAGAAATATCCAAAATTAAATCAGAGATTAATGAAATTGAAAACAAAAGAATTATTCAGAAAATTAATGAAACAAGGAGTTGGTTTTTTGAAAAAATAAATAAAGTAGATAAGCCTTTGGCCAGATTAACTGGAAATAAAAAGGTAAAATCTCTAGTGACCTCAAACAGAAATGATAAAGGGGAAATAACAACTGATGCCACAGAAATACAAGGAATTATCTCTGAATACTACCAGAAACTTTATGCCCCCAAATTTGACAATGTGAAGGAAATGGATCAATATTTGGAATCACACCCTCTACCTAGACTTAGCCCAGATGAAATAAATCTCCAGACCAATTTCAAGCACTGAGATCAAAGAAACAATAAAAAATCTCCTAACAAAAAAATGCCCTGGTCCAGATGGCTTCACACCAGAATTTTATCAAACTTTCAAAGAAGAGCTTATTCCTATACTACAGAAATTATTCCAAAAAAATTGAGGAGGAATGAATCTTCCCCAATACATTCTATGAAGCAAATATCACCCTGATACCCAAACCAGGTACAGACCCAACAAAAAAAGAGAATTACAGACCAATTTCACTAATGAATATTGATGTAATAATTCTCAAAACAATCTTGGCCAATAGATTACAGCTTATCATCAAAAAAGTCATATGTCATGATCAAATGGGTTTCATCCCATGGATGCAGGGTTGGTCTTACATTCAAAACTCCATCAACACTGGACCTTGCTGTGGGCCACTCCGGCTCAGCACCCAGGTCTGCCCCACACCAGGGACTGTGGCAGGGGTTAGCAACCCTGCTGGGGGCTGCACCGCCTCGGCACCCAGGCCTGACCCTGCCAGGGTCTCTGGTGAGCGTGAGCGACCCCACTGAGGGCCATGCCACTTCGGCACCCAGATCCAACCCACTCCAAGGACTCCTGCAAACGCAGGGTACTCTGCTGCAGGCCGCACTACCAAGACCCCCAAGCCAGCCTTGGCCAGTGCTGCCCCAGCCAGGGTATCTGGTAGCTGCACAACCCTCGTCCTTCCTCCAGTGCCCTCCCTGCTTCTTCACTGGCCCATCCATCTGACCAGAGACTCGGGAAGTCACACCAACCCGTGCCCCCCCCAAGATTCTCCCTACCTATCTATGTAGCACTCCACCCATCTGGAGACTGCTGGGGCCACCCACTTTCTTTGCCAAAGCCACTGGGGGCCAGGCATTGCCAGAACTGTGGGCACCATCCCCAGCCCTGCTGCTGGATCCATGTGTGACACGCTTCACTCTGGAGCTGCTCCCACATCCACAGCCCCCTGGCTGGGGCAACCCCAGAGCAGGTACACTAGGCCACCACTTATAAATATCTTCCAACGATAGAGTGATCCTGCCAGGGTCCAGTCTTGGAGAGATGCCTCTCCAACTCTGAGGACAGCCAGTGGAAATGGCGAAAAATAATCATGGGGCGGAATCAATGGAAAAACTCTAGCAATATGAATAATCAGAGCAGATCAACTCCCCCAAGGAATGATAAGGCAGACACCACGCAAGATCCCACGCATAAACAAATGGCTGAGATGTCAGAAATTGAATTCAGAATCTGGATAGCAAATAAGATCAACAGAATGGAGGAAAAGATGCAACTAGAATTTCAAGCAGTGATCTGAAAGATGTCTCAAGAATTCAGTGAATTCAAAGACCAAATGACCAAAGATTTTGACACATTGAGACAAGAAGTTGCAGCCCTCAAAGATCTGAGAAACACAGTAGAATCCCTCAGCAACAGAATAGAGCAAGCAGGAGAAAGTATTTCTGACATAGAAGACAAAGCTTTCGAACGCTCCCAAACCTACAAAGAGCTAGAGAAATGGAAGGCAAAAATGGATCATTCCTTCAGATAGCTCTGGGATAACTTGAAGAAAACCAATATTCACCTTATAGGGATACCTAAAAATGACAAAGTGGCATCAGAAGGCACAGAGTCTCTTCCTTATGAGATTATGATAGAGAACTTTCCAGACATGCCAAGAGATTCTGAAATTCACATAGCAGACAGTTTCAGAATCCCAGCACGACTCAACCCGAATAAGTCATCCCCCAGGCACATTATAATTAACTTCACTAAAGTTAATATGAAGGAGAAAATTCTGAAAGCAGCCAGACGTAAGAAATACATCACCTACAAGGGAAAGAATATTGAAATAACTGCAGATCACTTTGATCAAATCTTTCAAGCTAGAAGAGAATGGTTGTCGACTTTTAATCTCCTAAAACAAAATAACTTTCAACCTATGATCCTGTACCCAGCTAAACTGAGTTTCATTTATGATGGAGAAATTAAATACTTTAATGACATCCACATGTTGCAGAAATTTGCTATAAGTAAACCAGCTCTCCAAGATATTCTCAGCCCCATTCTCCATAATGAACAGAGTAATCCTTCACAAAAGTAAACTCACCCAGAAACTTTTTATCAAATTCCAACTTCTACAGTGATGAAAGGATTAAAAATGTCCACTGGACTTTCTAAAGATTTATCATCATTTTCTATAAATGTGAATGGTTTAAATTGTCCTCTAAAGAGGCATAGGGTGGCTGACTGGACACAAAAATTCAGGCCAGATATCTTCTGAATACAAGAAACTCATCTTACTTAAAAGATAAATATAGAATTAAGGTAAAGGGATGGTCATCTGTATTCCAGGCAAATGAAAAGCAGAAAAAAGCAGGTGTAGCAATCCTATTCAAAGATACAATAGGCCTTAAACCAACCAAAATAAGGAAGGATAAGGATGGACACTTCATATTTGTTGAAGGTACTACTTAATATGATGAGATTTCAATGATTAATATTTATGCACCCAACCAGAATGTGCCTCAATTCATAAGAGAAACGCTAACAGACACGAGCAACTTGATCACCTTCAACTCCATAGAAGTGGGAGATTTTAACATCACTTTAGCAGTGATGGATAGATCCTCCACAAAGAAGCTAAGCAAAGAAATTTTAGATTTAAACTTAACCATTCCACATTTGGATTTAACAGACATCTACAGAACATTTCATCCCAACAAAACTGAATACACATTCTTCTCATCAGCCCACAGAACATACTCCAAAATTGATCACTTCCTAGGTCACAAGTCCAACCTCAGCAAATTTAAACAAATAGAAATTATTACTTGCATCTTCTCAGACCACCATGGAATAAAATTTGAACTCAATAACAACAGGAATATGCATACTCATACAAAACATGGAAGCTAAATAACAGTACACTAAAGGATAGATGGGTCATTGATGAGATTTAGAAGAAAATTATCAAATTTATGAAACAAAATGACAATGAAGACATGAATTATCAGAACCTCCAGGATACTGCAAAGACAGTCCTAAGAGGGAAATTTATAGCACTGCAAGCCTTCCTCAAGAAAACAGACAGAGAGGAAGTTAACAACTTAATGGGACATCTTAAGCAACTGGAGAAGGAAGAACATTGTAACCCCAATCGTAGCAGAAGAAAAGAAATAACCGAAATTAGAGCAGAATTAAATGAAATTGAAAAAAAAAGATTTATAGAACAGATCAATAAATCAAAAATCTGTTTTTTCAAACAGGTCAATAATATAGATAAACGTTTGGCTAACCTAGCCAAGAAAAAAAAGAGTAAAATCTCTAAATTAATCAATCAGAAATGATAAAGATGAAATAACAACAGATCCCTCAGTTAATGAATATTACAAGAAACTTTCCTCTCAGAAATATGAATCCTTAATGAATATTACAAGAAACTTTCCTCTCAGAAATATGAAAATCTGAAGGAAATTGATCAATACTTGGCAGCACTCCACCTACCAAGACTTAGCCAGAATGAAGTGGAAATGTTAAACAGGCCTATATCAAGTTCT
>CAUYON010142655.1:0-18939 GCA_963573935.1 Arctocebus calabarensis
GGCGCCTGTAGTCCCAGCTACTTGGGAGGCAGAGGCAGGAGACTCGCTTGAGCCCAGGAATTGGAGGTTGCTGTGAGCTGTGATGCCACGGCACTCTACCCAGGGTGACAGCTTGAGGCTCTGTCTCAAAAAAAAAAAAAACTCCACTTAAGGTAGGAAAGACTTAGGAGTGTTACGGACGAAGAAGATCTGGCCACCTGTCACTGTCAGCCGGTATGCAGAGACAGGGATGGTTCACCAAACTTTGTCAGAAAGTAGGATTCTGGAGAACAGTGAGAGTAGCCTCTCCCAGACTGTTCCGTTCTGCCATTTTCAAAATGACAGTTTCATACATGAATGTTCAAAATAAAAACCATGTTAACCCTTACCTTAAACAACAATAATCAGCAATAACCCATAATAAACAATAGTCTGCATACCCCAGGACCCCAAACAACATTCCAGTTCAAAAATTAGTCTCCCAAACCAATTGCCCTAAACTACTCAGCTGAGTTTACAGGAGACAGGAGGTGAAGGTCACGTAGGACCTGAACCAGCCAGACCAGCTGCATTGTCTCAGCCCTGGCCTGACTGACGCCATCTCATTCTCCCTATGTGTGCTTTCAAATATGCAGGCTTGGAAGTTGGCATTAAAACAGGGCTTGAACATAACAGATTCATCTTCTTGTAAGGCCCAGAAGTTTCTGGTTACTAGTAAACCTCGCTCCTGCCCACAGACTACCTACATGAAGCACTCAGATATGCACTAAACACTCAGTTTCGTATATGCTTCTATCCTGTTCTTGATTAACAGCAAGCCCCTGTGGGGCTTGTGCCCAAGTTTTCTATTAAAAGCTGACTCATTCTCCTCTACCATTGTCTCTGGATCTTTAGGGTTAGGCCCACTCGGAAAGTTACAAGCTACAGTTCTTACCTATGTTTCCACTGGACTTCTCACATGCACCTGTTGTAATCTAGAACTGTGGCTGTCCTCTGTCAGTGCTTCCAAGTGACCGTCCTAAGAATGGACACTGGGAGATACTGGCTCAGGTGCTGGGAGATATTGGCTCAGATTTTGTTTTTCCGTCCTTTAAACCGCAAAGCTATGGTAAATAGCCAAGCTATTTTAGAAGCACAGCTGGTGGGTCCTAGGACTTGTATGAGGAAGGCAAGACAGTGTCCTGAAAGGAAGGAGCTCAGCAGATGTGCCTGGGTTTACGTGAGACCAGGAGGCAGGATGGAGGTCGGGTGTGCCCAAGGGAGCTCCGTGTCTTTCTGCCCACCCCCAGTCCTCAACCCAGCCTAGGCCTTAAAGACTGAAAACTAGATGAAGGTACAGAGAATGGGGGGAAGACGTGGATTGTAGAAAGGATTCTGCAAGCACATGTGGAAGCTTGGGCCTTTCATAGTGACAGTCTATTAACTAACTCTCCTTGAGGTTAGGGTATCAGGAGCAGGGATGATAGAGAAAAGGTCCTTGGATGATCCATGGTTGGTTAACTTATTGTTATTTTGTTCCTTGAATCTTTAGTAAGAGTACCTAGTGGCTAAAAAGTGCTCGTTGATTGAAATCAGAATTCTGACTGGGTTTGAGCTGAAGTTTCACAAGTGCAAGAAGTGAGGTTAAAAATGGCTGCATGCCATGATTAAATTAACCACGTCCATTAAAGGGTGCTAGGAATGAGTCACTCCAGATACATTTGCATGTGGGAAGTTTTGTGATATTTCTGAATTCTCTGTGGCACATTGGGCACTAATTAGGATGAAGGAAAACTTCATTAAGGCGATGTTGATGTATCTTTTCAAAACTGAATGTAATCGGAAGCAGAGTGAGCACCTCGGCTGGCCAGACACCCCACTGTTCCTGACAATGAACGGATTACGTAAAGTGACATCTGCGGGTTCATTTTCTGGACCTTGGCATTTCAATTTAGAGTTTATAGGGTCTGAAAATAGGAATGAAAAATATTCATGCTCCTCGCTTTAACTTTCTTTTCTCTTTGGCTTTAGTCTCCAAATCTAATAACATTGCAAAGAAGAAGAGTAATTTTGATCCCCTTGTAAAGTACATATGGTGAACATTTCAGCTCATATTTGCTCATGATGATAAAATGCAAGCATGCCAGCCACTTAAGAATTAATGCTGTGCATGGTAGAGTTCCATGGCATCAGAGCGCAGAGCAACCTCAAACTCTTGGGCTTAAGAGATTCTCTTTACTCAACCTCCCAAGTAGCTGGGACTACAGACACCTACCACAATGCCCAGTTAGTTTATTTCTACTTTTAATAGAGATGGGGCCTCCTTCTTGTTCAGGCTGGTCTTGAACTCCTGAGCTCAGGCAATCCTCCCGCCTTGGAATGCTAGAAATACAGGCATGAGCCACCACACCCAGCTGGTAAAGTAATTTTTTTGTGGGCAACATGATCTTTTCTTCTTTGCATGAAGTGCATCTTGGAATTAGGAAGTTTTAGTCCTAAAAAGGATCTTAAATACCAACTCTTCAATCTCCGACCTTACAGATGAGAAAACTGTGACTCAGTGAGGTTACAGACTGACCAGCTTTGGATAGAAACTGCATGAGAGCCAGCATCCCCAGATGTCAGCTGGAATTCTATGCACTTGATCTCAGTTCCTTCATTTGCTAGAATCTCACGGCCAAGCTGCTTAGCATCTCTGCTTTCTCAATGGTAGCCAGTACTGTGAAGGGGAGGGCGGATTAAATGAGGTGACCAGCTGACAGCCACCTGACACAGTGTGGCAGGCACTTGATGTGCTAGCTCTTCCTCTCTCCCCACACCCTTTCACTGGAGGAGAATATTCCTAGAGAACTTGTCTAAGTGGCACATGAAAAGGATGGGAAGAGCTGTTTGGAACCTGTGTCATCAGCATCCTTTGGAAATAGAAAGTCCTCTTTGAAGAAGAAAATAGAAAAGACAAAGTGAAGTTTGGTGTCTGACTGCACGGACCACCCCCTTCCTGCGTTACCCCATTTGAGTTGGCACAGTTGGGGTCACCCAGTGATTTAGAGAAATCCCTAGAAGATTGTGATAGAAACAGAGATTGACATCATGGGTCTCCAAGGAGCAACAAGGGAAATCCGGTCTTACTGGCTCTTGTGTCCTGCTCACGTGGCTCAGAGAACGTTCCCACAAGCCCCTGCGTACCCCAAAACTAAGAGGTATCTGAGAGGGGAGGCTTGAAACACCTAACTATAGACACATGACCAAGCAAGGGTTTCCCATGGGCCAAAACGAGGACAGTGACTCTAACATGAAGACTTTTTCAATAGGTCACATCTGAAAATGTGTGAGTAGACTACCTCCCTTTTTTGGTATTAAAATAGCTTTTCTTTCTTGTGATAATAATGATACCACAGCTGGTAAGATTTTAGTAACATCTCTAAGTTGGCCAAATGAAACCAACATCCCTATACTATAACCCCCAATATTGTATTTTTTAAGAAATTTTAATCCATAAAATACACAATAACAGGAGCTACAGCTCCAGAGAGTTTGGCTTACTTCATGGTTATCACGAATGCAAGGTGCCCCAAAAGTCACCCCCTAAGGTCGCCATGCCAAAGGGAAATGGGAAATTGTAACCAAGTGGACCTTTAATGACAAATGATTCATTACAGAATTTTACAAAGAGGAAGCCAACATGTAGAAAATATTTTATAAATACAGTATTTGATAATGAATATCTTGTCATGCAAGGTTATGCTACAATTTCCCATCTTCCCTGTGTATGGCGACTTTAGGGGCAAATTTTGGGACACCCTGTATTATAAATATGTGGTTACCCTCGCGGCCTGGGCTGGAGGAATCATTAGAATTGGTGTCTGTCAGTGATGGCTTGCTTGCAAGACACACAGTCATCTCAAACTGAGATAAGAACAAAAATGGAATGAATCAGAGGCATTCATTGCAAGGGGTAAGAAGATTCTGCGTCCCAGGTCTGAATCTCCAAGGGAGGGCATGTGATTGGTCCGGCTAAGATCAGGGGCTACTTCTTTGTCCAATCAGGAGAGACCAGGCTAGAAGTGTACTTTGCTCTGCCAGGGGCATCCCCAGCACCCTGCCACCCACACTCTTCCTCCTCTTGTGGCCCACCCGTTATCATCAGCAGTATCACCCCAAGCTCTTCCACACTCACCCTCATGGACCTCTTGGCTTTTTTACTCCAGTCTTGGCCCCTGAAAATACCTCAAATGCTTTCTGAGCTTAAGAATCCTTGGCCTCATTTGCACTCTGGTGCCTAGCACTGTACCAAGCATAGAGGTCCTGTCCTAAATGGTTTCTGGCTTTTTCCTGCAATGTATCAAAGCACAGGGCATCCGGCGCGAGTGCCAGCCATTTCCACTGTCTTTTCTCCGTACGGAATGATGCCTCTGCGGTGAGCTGGCATCAGAGTGGAGGATCCCACATGTGAGGTTACTAATACGCAGTGATGGTTTTCAGTGAGAAAGGGAATAGCATAAAAAATGAGATGAGTTGACATCTGGAACGGAATAGTTATGTAATGGAAGGGAGGGGGAGAAAAAGATTTAGCCTGCCGTCTCTTGTTTTTCTACATACCTACGGCCATATTGACCCTGAACAAGAAATAGAGATTTGATTTTGATTTTCTTCAAGGATTATTGCCTTCTGCAATGGGAAATGACAACTCGTCAGAGGCGTCGTGTCTGCCCTAGGCTGCAAAGATGAGCAAACAGCAGAGGCTGTAAATGTCGTCATGCTGCTTAATGTAATATTATTCCTCGGCTAGCTTGCTAGAGCGAATGTATCATTTTTTTTTTTTTTTTTAAGTCAGGGATGAGGATATCACAGCATGATATTCTGATGAGCATAGTAACTAGGAAGCTTCATGGAGGACCACATGAATTTGTCTCTTGGTGACCAGGGCAGCGATTTAGGGATGATTTTCCTGGCCAGAGATGACTTATAACCTGTGGAAAAGCCAGATTCCCATAACAGAAACACACTTTATGAAAAATAAGCAGGAAACAAACCACTTTGCTTGCACAGAAAAATCAACCCAAAGAGACAATTTAAGTGTTAATGGGTGTCCTTAATGGGTGTGTAAGCTGAGCTGAGTTTTCTTTAGAACACTAGACATCTCCCCAGAGCCACATCCCCACAGGGGCACTGGGAAGGAAGGGCTGACCTTATCCTGTTTCTCTCTGAGGGGTGTGGCAAGGTGCAGGTGTCTAGATAGTAGCATAGTATTGCTGTCAACAGCAGTCTGTTCTTTTGGTATGTTTTACAAGAAAGAGGGGAAGAAGCTGACCATCCCACACTCAAAAAAGAGTTCCTCTAGTGTTTTAGGCACCCCAGGGCACTCCTGAAAGAGATCTATAGCCAAAGCCTTGAGGCAGGATGGGCTATGGCATTTTCAGGGTACCTTATTCAATACTGGAACAAGGTTTCCACTGGAAACTAGGAAAGCAGGCACAACCCTTTCAAGCACAGGGCCCTGTGTGAGTACACAGGTTGTACCCCTTGGGAAGCTGGCCCTGCCTTAAGAGCTACGGGCCTTGGTACTTACCTTCACAGTGCATTGGCAGTTCTTAGAGGTAAAGGAAATTAAGGAAGGCAGAGAAACACAAAACCCGCCTCCTGGGATATGGGGACTGCCCACAGGTCACCCTGACACTTTAGCACATTTGCCATCTTAGTAAAAGTCATGTGCTGATGAATTCAGGCCAGTTTGCCTCCCGGAAGGTGTCTGGGATCGTGTCGTACACATCAGGGTTGGGGACTGGTGAAGGAGGAGGTTGAGATGCTGCGTTCGCCCAGTCTGATGCCCCCAGTTTTACCAGCTCCTTTTCTCTACTCTTCCACTCGTATCCTCTCCAATCTCCACTCCTTAGCCTGAGTGATCTTCTGAAATGTGTATCTCATCTTGCTTCCTTCTTCCCCTCTCCATAACGTGAATGGCATTCTGCAACCCTAGATTCAAGCTGAGAGTTCTCATGATGGCGTCAACACCGTGTGTGAGCTGGTCTCTGCCTCAGTGGCGCCTGCCTATGATCTGTGCCCCAGGGACTTTGCACATGCCATTCCTGTACCTAGAATGCCTTTCTCTCCTCACACCTTCTTTTGGGCTGACCTCTTCTCCCCACTTCCCTCTTTTCCTTTATATGAAAGTTGATGTGCTTTTCTGACTGTCCACCTATATACTCCCCACCACCTCCAGTCTGGGCTCCCTACTCTCATTGTACCTTTGATTTGTCATAAAGGTCTACTCTCTTTCTAGATTGTAAGTACCATGAGGGCAGAAGTCACGTCTGGTTTTTGCATCATTCTGTACCTAGAACCTAGAACAGTCCCTGGAAAACCAGAGGTGCTCAATAGGTGTTGAAAGATGAATGGATATACCGCACAGTTCGTTATTTACCCTTCATGACACACTGTCTTATGTTGTTTGTTGCACTTCATGAATTTCAACAATTAGTTCAGCAACTCTAATAATAGACATGATGTGCCATGTTCAGGGAATATTATTGGCTAATAGATTATGAGCATTTTATGCATTCAAACCTTGCCATTACAGAATATGATAACTAAGAGAGAAATTCAATTATGAATTGTGTGGGGGAGGTTTTAAGTAGTTTTAGATACTTTCTGCTGATTGGCAAGGTAAGTATTAACCAAAGCTAGACATTATCTTACGTATGGGATTTGCATCTCAAAATTAAAAAAAAAAATGTAACTGTGATGTAAATAACTCTCTCATAATCTTAGTTTACTGATTTTGGAAACAATCTTGTTATAAGACTAGAAAAGACTGTTTGTGTTCAGTTTACTCTGCTGTGGGGACACTCGTCCACACCAGGTATATTAAAAAGGCTGCTAAAAGTACACAGTTGTGATAGCATCTGTTGGAATCTGTCTCACAAAAGGAATTGACTTGCCATCATTCTTTCTTACAATGTGACAACTGGTCCTTGACTCCCTGTTTGAAATGGTGTTTGTGCCATAGAAGTCTGGTGATAAAAATCTTGATGGGCTAGGTAGGGACAATATTGTTTTTTCCATAACCTTCACGAGTGTTACTTTAACACACTGGGTCTTAAGTTTTCTGTCCTCCTTTATCGATAGACTCTTTGCCCTTTTGCCCTATTATATTTTCAGGTTGGCAGAGATAACACTGAACATTTTCAACATACTTAGTAATAATCACTTTCTTTAAAATGCCTTTTGCAGACAAGAAGCCCCAAACTGTCTCATAGTCCTCAACCTCCCACTCTGGGTGACCCGGTGGAACATTTATCAGAGACGTCAGGCGATTCTTTGGAAGCCATGTCGGAGGGGGACGTTCCAAGCCCTTTTTCCAGAGGCAGCCGGACTCGAGCGAGCCTTCCCGTGGTGAGGTCAACCAACCAGACGAAAGAAAGATCTCTCGGTGAGCTTCCGAGTTTCTTCCATCAGTTTCTGATGCCTCTTTATTACTGTGCTTTTTTATACTTCTGGACAGCTACCTGCATTCACTGTTAACTGGGTCTTGTTTTGTGAAAACACTAGGACTGGGAAACTCCATTGGTTTAATATTAAGCAGTAAGGATTTGCCCACTGAGGAAACAGGTCTAGTCCAAGCTGTCTTAGGGGCTTGGGCACATTCGGAACTGACTAGGATAAGCAATTTCAGCCGAGAGGTGCCTGTGTTCCTGGTGCCAGATAGAGAATAGACCAGGCAAACCTCCTCCGTAGACCAGAAGCCTGGGTGGTTGGGGGATGCCCATCTGGCTGTCCAGCAAAGGGTATGAATCAATGGCTCTAGAACCAGGAGGGACAAGGTGGTCGATACCTCTGTGGCTGTTAATAAAAGCCACTAATACAAAACTGTTCCCAGCACCTCGTGAAAGGAGAAAGGGGCTTGGGGTGTGTGGTGCTCAGCTTTTCCAACGCACAGGAGTGCTTGCAACCTCTGCCACATACCGTGTTCTTCTTTCTGTATTAGCCATTTCCTTTCTATTCTGCTTTGCTTTTTGTATCTCTGTTTTGGCCCTTTTATAAAATGTGCAAGTCACGAGGATTTAGACTCGTTGGCCGACTGGTCTGGCATTTCCTAAGCTTCATCGTCGCATTTAGGTTCTGACACGTGCGCAGACCAATGCCATTGATGGTAAGAGGAGACAGAAAAAGACTCTTAAGAGTCTGACCCTGGCTTGACGCCTGTGGCTCCGCGGGCTAAGGTGCCAGACATGTACACCTGAGCTCGCGGGTTCGAATCCAGCCTGGACCCGCCAAACAACAATGGTGGCTGCAACCAAAAAATGGCCGGGCGTTGTGGACTCCCGTAGTCTCGGCTACTTGGGAGGCAGAGGCAGGAGACTCACTTGAGCCCAGGAATTGGAGGTTGCTGTGAGCTGTGATGCCACAGCACTCTATCCAGGGTGACAGCTTGAGGCTCTGTCTCAAAAAAAAAAGAATCTGACCCATGCAGAAGGTAACTGGGTTCTGCCATGTAAAACTGAACAAATGCCCCGTGAGAAGATGCCCTGATTCCACTTCCTACATTCCAGATGACAGCCCAAACAGATTGGGTACAGACATTATCCTAGCTTTCTAAAAAGTTATAGTATATATATGTACACACACATACTCAGGGTAGACGTAAAGTTCATGTGCAATTTAAAGTCACAACTATTTTAAAATGAACATGAACTTTATGTCCACCTTGGGTGTGTATATATGTTTTATATAACTTTATTATTTGCATTATTAATATTAATATTAATATTACATTTTGTATACTTGGGTTATAATCCAGGGTCCTTATTCTACAAATGAGAGAAGGCCACCACAGAAAATCTGCTTTTGCGTGTGTATTTGTTTCAGCTCACGCAGTGAATTAAATGGAGTGGGAGAAGTCCAGGTCACAAGTTGGGTCAAGGATGAGATGTACCCAAAGAACACACAGGGCCGGGACAATGTCAGGATGACTGAGGCTTCCACACTGCCCCCCAGACTGGGGCTTTCCGTCTGAATTAAAGAAACTCGGGCTTTCTCAACACCCACCACACTCAAGGCAGGCGCCAGGCAGAGAGAATTTCTCCTTTGTACCGTGGAGGAAATGAGTCAAGTTCAGGGCTCTGTAAAGATAGCTTCTGCTTCATGGAGTAAAATGAAGATAAGAATAAATGCCTATTCACCTTCCCCCAGACCTGGGAACCTCGGGTCTGTTGGATAATAGGTCCTTTGTCTCGAAGGCAGGAATTTCCCCTGGCAGCCAAGAGTAGTTGTTCAGTAGCGCAGCCAGACCCTGGCCAAGTTCAGGGACTGAGCCTTGGAGGAGAGAGGCTACAGGAGCTGCGGCAGCCTCACCCAAGAGATTTCTAAGGGTGGCAGGTGGTTTTGTGCAGAGGTGGCTGTGCCTCTGCAGAGCTCTCCGCTTTGCTCTCGGCCCCACTGGCTGTCAAGTACTGGCAGTCACTGTCACAGCCAGCAGAAAAAAATGCATCTGAGCTGTTTATTCTGCCGTCTGTATGAGGGGGGCTTTTTGGCCTATGATTTTTTCACTGCTCCTGGATAGAAACAAAGGAACCCAGTGACAGGGGAGGTGAGGAGAGAAATCAGATGTTTCTTCACAAAGCAAGGGGAGCCATGTTCCCGGAAGATAAGTCTGGCCTTGACCATCCTTTTGTGGCCAATTTGGAAACAATCCTTCCCGCCTGCACCTGGCCTTTATAGTGTAATCCGGTCGAGCCTGGGTGGGAAATAAAAAGCAAAGTCTGAGTCACGGAGTGTCTAAATGCAATCTCCCTCCCAAGGGCCTTCCTCAGCCTCGTCTCTGGGAAACACCCCGCGTGCCTGGCTTTATTTAACACAGACACACAGGGACCCGCGCTGCTCCCCAGACAGCTGGGCCATGAGCAGCAGGGCCTCCCAGCTCTTGGGTGGCCCAGAAGCACAGCTGTGACTCCGCGGGGCCTCGGGGGCTATAGACCGGACACTTTGAGTTGTGACCTCCTGGAAACCCACTTTTGGTGCCATTTGGGAACCCTGAGTATCTTTCAGCATCTGTATCATCATATCTTTTACTTTTGTCATTTTTTCTTAAGCCACAGAGTTTGCACATCTCCCACAGAGCCCTTTTTATCTTGTCTTTATTTAAAATTTTGATGATCTGTTCATCATGGATTTTTTTAATTAAAGACTTTTTTTTTTTTTTACGAGCGATTTTCCGTTTGTAGCAAGGTTGAGCAGAGAGTACAGCGAGTTCCCAGGTAGCTCCAGCCCTACATGAGCCCAGCCTCCCCAACCATCCATATCTCCCACTGGGGGGGGCACATGTAATCCACTAGCCCATCTGGACACGTCATTATCACTCAGAGCCCGCATTTTACAATAGAATTAACTCTTGTGTTGTACCTCCTATGGGTGTGGACAGATAGACGATGCTGTGATTCTACCGTTGCAGTGTCATGGAGGGGTTTCGCTGCCCGGCCCTCCCTCCCCTCATCCCTGACAACCTCTGATCTTTTCATCTCTCTATAGTTTTGCCTTTTCCAGGATATGATATAGTTGGAATCCTACAGCACGTAGCCTTTTCAGACTGGCTTCTCTCACTTAGCAAAATGCACTTAAGCTTCCTCCATGGCTATTCATGGCTTGCTAGCTCTTTTCTTTCTAGCATCTGCATAATACTCTCTTGTCTGGATGTACCACAATTTATTTGTCCATTCACCTACTGAAGGGCATTGTGACAGTTGCTAAGACGCAGAATCAAGCCAAGTGCCCATCAACTCATGAATGGATTAACAAACTGTGGTATACGTGTACCACGGAGTAGTCTTCAGACATAAGGAAAGAGGGAGACTGTACATCTTTTGTGCCTGCCTAGATGGAGTTGGAACACATTCTCAGTAAAGTATCACAAGAATGGGGGGGGGGGGATCCAGTGTACTCAATATTATTATGAAACCTATGGATAAATGTCTACAAGCCTACTCAGAAAAACATGAGTCTAGCAAGGAAGAGAGAAGAGGAGAAAGAGGGACGGGGGATGAGGGAGGGTGATGGCAGGATCTCACCTAATATGCACAATGTGAGGGTGTTCAGCAGCCCCCTGGGTGCAGGACTCAACTACAACTTGGACTTGACCTTAGAGGTGAAAACAACGTAACCTAAACATTTGTACTTTCATATCAATCTGAAATTTAACAGCAACAAAAAAAATCCCCGTGCAGATTTTATCGTGGACATCACTTTTCACCCCTTTGGGTAGATACCCAGGGGTTCCCTTGCTGAGTCATGTGGGAAGACTGTGTTTAGTTTTGCATTCATTTTGATTTTTAAAACCAGTGCATTAAGGTATTATTTATCCTGATTACTGAGGTTTGGGGGATCGTCAGAGCCTCTCACTGCCAGCCCTCAGCCATGGAGCCCAGAGTGAGGTGAGGGGGGAGCCTCGTTCCCAGCCTGTGGCTTCTGCATGTGGTGCCTTTGTTCTCTGAGTCCTTTCCCAGGCCAGGCCGCATGGGGCGGACAGGAGGCCTGGGCATCCCAAGGGTGGTGGAGACTGAACTCAATCTTTAACTCACTTCCCCTCCCACGTAGGGAGGAACCTTCCTTTACTTCAGCCCACCTGTAACTGGAGATAAACCTGCCTGTCTTATAATTTTTCCATTATAATTTTTCCACTCGAATAAAGCTTCGTTTCTATTGTCACAGGGTATTTTGCATTTGGGAGGAACGCAGGGAGGCTGAGCATGGCACATTTTGCAGGTGCTTTTAGAAGACGGACAGGTCAGATGCTGACCTGGGATGCAAGGGGTCTTTTGGGGGCAGCATTCTGCTACTTTAGGCAGGGCCAAATGGCAGAAAAACACAAATCCGTTCTGAGGCTGAGAGGCAACTAGCCATTCTTGGAGAAAGTCAAAGAAAGCAAGTGGTCCAGCGGCTCTGATTGATCCCACGACCAGGTTCCAATGACTTTCTGTCGCCAAGTCTTTGCTCCTACAGCGTGGCCGGTTCCCTGCCCATTCTACCCATCCGGAGCCCCACTCTTTTCCGTGAAAATAGAAAAGATTAGGAGAAAGGAAACCTAAAATATAAAGTAAAAACTGCCTTCCAGTAGAGTTGGGTTTTAGAAATAATTTCCATGAAAAGTTGTCCTGCTGATATTAGATCTGGAGCCTAAGGAAGGAGCAGTTTCCTTTTAATCATGGTGCTCCGTGTCTTAGAAGAGCCTGTCTGGAATGTGACCCGAGGCAGTGGCTGGTGTCTGGCTGCTCTGAACTTGGCCTTCGGGGAAAGGGTAGCCACAAGATGTTCCCACCCTTCTGCGTGCCCTCAGGAATTTGAAAATAAAACTCGTGTGAAAACAAGGGCAACAGCCACCACTTCCTGATGCAGCCAGATTCCTTCACTGCCCGTGTTCTGAACGGGTGGCTTCAGAAGAGAGACCTCACTTACCTGCCGCCGGGCAGCCTGAAGTGTGATCATTTCCATAGCAAACTGCCTCTTAAATGGCTCCGACTGAGAATGGAAATGAAAAATACATTTTATTTTTAACACTTTTCCAATACAGTTTTTATTTTTTTACACCTCCTATACCATGAATTTACAGGGGATAGGTTCCAGCAACCCCCCTTCAGCTAGTTTTTCTGGTTCTCCTGTGTGCTAAGCTGTACGCCCATTGCACCATCAATTCATGGGGAATGGGTTCCAGGAGCTCAGGCTCTTTTCCATTGGTTCTCACAAAGCAAGCTTCTCCGGGTAGAGCAGGCTGCCTCTTCATTTGAGCCCGGGTATCTTTCTTTGGCTTCCTTCTTTTTCTGATCATTTTCCTTCCCACGTTTTAGGAAGCTATCTCGGCTCTTAAAAATACTTACAATGCTCAATACCAACATGAATCTTCTTGGCCAGAACCTTGCCCTTAACTTGTTTATTTACAAGGAGGCCAACAGCATGCTGGGTAACATTGCAGACTCTTCCAGTTTAGCCATGGTGACATTTGTGCGGTGTGCCTTTCTGAACGGCACCCATTCTCTTGGTGTCTAGAATATCACCTTTCTGTAGATTCGTGTATATGTAGCCAAAGGAACAACTCTACATTTTTAAACACATGTCGGGTGCCTCTCCTCTCTCTTGTTCTATTCGTCATTTTGGTAAATTACTGGAAGATGGTGTCTCCTGCAAAAATGATTTAAATGGCATAGGAGGATCTTAGGCTAGTTGTAGGAGAAGTTGCTAACGGGTTAATTATTGAGTATCTGTGTGGCTGGTCTCCCCCCCCCACCCCCATGCTAACTTGTTCATTAGCATTCATTCGCTATGTGGATTTAAGGAAAAGAAGGTTGTGGTTCCCAGAATCTGCCATCCTATGTACATGTGCCAGGCTGGGTGGGAAGTCAGGGCAAAGGATTGAGGAAATGCCTGTCTCCAAACATGAAAGCCCAGGGGAAGAGTGGGCAGTGACCGTGAGACTGGCAGTAGATTATTTGGCTCTGAGTAGTTATCCCTTGAATATTTAAAAATGAAGTTTTTAATTAATCATTTCTCTGTTTTACAAATGAAAGGAAATACCGCTCTGTAGAATAAGTGAAACGTTTATGAAATTTGTTTTCTTAAGTGATGGCAGGAATTGAAGGATAAATCTAAAAACCGAATTTGCAGAAGAGAGTTTCATAGCAGGTCAGTAGGTTCAGGGCACATCCCTGACCTTTTTCTGGAGGGCTAGAAAAGAAAATGTCAAAATACTCTCTCTGGCCTCAGAGCCAGCCCCCTGGCCTCAGGGGACAGTAGTGGGTGGACAGATAGGGTGACAGACTGGAATCAGCTAGGCCCTCCACCCCCCAGGGACTTTCTGTTACTTCTGAGGCTAGATTAAGACTCATGTTGGAATGTGAAATGCACTGAGTTCTAGAAGCAGGGCAAATGTGGAGACCCTTGGTTTTCCTTCAGCCTTGCTTGCCAAGGCGTAGTTACTACCCAGATGGAGTGGAGAGCCTGGAGCAGGGCATCTGTTTTTCTTTTTCTTTTTAAATTGAAAGATCTTGAATGCCCTTTTTTTTTTTTTTAAACAAAGTCTTACTCTTGTCTTCCAGGCTAGAGTGCCATGGCCTCAGCCAATCTCACAGCAACCTTGAACTCTTGGGCTCAAGAGATCCTCTTGCCTCAGCCTGCCAAGTAGCTGGGACTACATGCGCGCACCACTGTGCCTGGCTCGTTTTGTATTTTCAGTAGAGATGAGGTCTCGCTCTTGCTCAGGCTGGTCTTCAACCCTGAGTTCAAGCAATCCCCCTGCCTCAGCCTCCCAGAGTGTTAGGATTACAGGCATAAGCCACCATGCCCAGCCAGGGCATCTGTTTTTCTAGCAAGGAGGGCGCAGATGTGGCCCGTCTCTAGAACAGTACTGACAGCTTCCTGATCCAGGCAGCATAGCTTTGGAGTCACACCCAACTAGGGCGGCCGGAAGCTTCCGCTTTGTCATACGTGTTCAGTGGTAGCCCAGTTCTGTGGTGAAAATCCAGCCCCATGATTCTGCAAGCCATTTTAAAAAGTCCATTTTTTTCTTTAACTGACTGGAACTGTTGCAGTTGTCTGCAGCTGAACCCCTGACTGACACAGGCATCTGATTTACTGTATTGGGGAGACTGGAGTGGGGTCTGGTCCATGTGTTTTAGGAATATGGCAAGTACTAACAGGTACAGCCTGATGACTTAGAGCCGCCTGGCAGGGAGCCGGAGGTGTGGTTTTCAGACTGTGCTCTGGAGAACACTCAAGTTCTATGGAGTTTGTCCTGCTAGAAAATATTGCACTTTTACAGAAGATTTTGTTTGAAAAATAAGCTTATGGTAACCTAGTAAATGAAATCAAACCCATACAGGCAATTAACAAAAACATTAAATAGGCCAGTGGTGGAAGGGAGAGAGGTGGGGAGAAGGAAGGGTGGGAGAGAAGGAGGGAGGAAGGAAAAGAAAAGAAGAAAAGGAAAGGAGAGAGGGAAGAGGAGGGAGACAGGGAGGAAGAAAGGGAGGGAAGAAGGGAAGGAAGGAAGGAGAAAAAGGGAAGGAAGTGAGAGGGAGGGAAGGAAGTCAGAGGGAAGGAAGTGAGAGGGAAGGAAGTGAGAGGGAGGGAAGGAAGTGAGAGGGGGAGGGAAGTCAGAGGGAAGGAAGTGAGAGGGAGGGAAGGAAGTGAGAGGGAAGGAAGTGAGAGGGAAGGAAGTGAGAGGGAAGGAAGTGAGAGGGAGGGAAGGAAGTGAGAGGGAGGGAAAGAAGTGAGAGGGAAGGAAGGGGAGGAATGAGGAGGGGGGGCAGAGGAAGGAAGGAAGGATGGATTATAAGGGATTTGTTCACAGAGGAATCCTCAAGTACTTATAATTTGGATATACTGGAGAAGTCACAGCTTGCCTCCCAATTTTCTTGCATGTGATGTAATGAACGTCTTTGTAAACTGAGTCAATCTTAACATGGTTTTGGGGCTGGGAATTTACCATCAGGAGGAATATGTCAAGAAGTCAGGCTTTGAGACGCAAGCCGTCACCCCTAATTTGTTTATAGACCAAGATTTTTCATATGTGAGGTTTGAGAAAAGGGAGTACTTATCCAAGTTTACCCACTTGGCTCCCAACTCACCCATAGGAAAGAATGTTCTTGTAAAAGATCATGTAGACTCATGATGTGTTTGTGCTTACTTTAAAAAATAAAGTTAGCAGGGTATCTTTAGAAATCGGCCGCTATTAAAATTCCTGGGTTGAAACTCTAGAATAGATTTCTCAACCTTTGAAGAAATTTGTTTAGTTAATTTGGGCCTGAGAGGTTCTATCCCCTTTACCAGTATCTTCTAGGATTTCTCTGTAGACCGAGGTGAAGGGAAGTTTTGGTCAATGCTAAGCGACTGAGCCATCATTATTTTACAGAGTTTGTCGTATTCAGGGACAAAGAGGAGACACCTTGACATCGAGAAGGATCTTAAACAAGAATTGGGTTCTCCTGTTTCTGCTTCTTTCTTTATCGCCAAAGTGTTGCTAAACCTGGATATAGGTCATTATAAAGTTAACATAAAACTTTGCAGTGCTGGCTCGGCGCCTATAGCTCAGCGGCTAGGGCTCCAGCCACATACACTGGAGCTGGCGGGTTCGAATCCAGCCCGGGCCTGCCACACAATAATGACAACTACAACCAAAAAATGGCCAGGTGTTGTGAGGGCACCTGTAGTCCCAGGTACTTGGGAGGTAGAGGCAAGAGACTTGCTTAAGCCCAAGAGTTTGAGGTTGCTGTGAGCTGTAACACCATGACACTGTACTGAGAGTGACATAGTGAGACCCTGTCTCAAAAAAAAAGAAAAAACTTTCTAGTGCCGGCGGCGCCTGTGGCTCAGTAGGTAGGGCCCCAGCCCCATGTACCAAGGGTGACAGGTTCAAACCCAGCCCTGGCTAAAATGCAACAAAAAAATAGTTGGGTGTTCTGGCAGGCGCCTGTAGTCCCAGCTACTCGGGAGGCTGTGGCAAGAGAATCGCCTCAGCCCAGGAGTTGGAGGTTGCTGTGAGCTGTGACATCACTGTACTCTACCGAGGGTGATAAAGTGAGAGTCTGTCTTTAAAAAAAATAATAAAAAATAAAACATAAAAAAACTTTCCAGTGCTGAAGATAACACTATACAGTTAAATTACTAGGAGGATGACATACTCCCAAAACCATTTCAGAAAACCAGGCTTCTATTATCTATGGGTCTGGGTTAGCCAGAGTCATCTAATCTAGACCCATAGCTAATTTTTTGTTCTGATGTGAAAAATACTCTTGGGTGGCACCTACGGCTCAGTGAGTAGGGCACCGGCCCCGTATACCGAGGGTGGTGGGTTCGAACCCGGCCCCAGCCAAACTGCAACAGCAACAAAAAATAGCCGGGTGCCGTGGCGGGCACCTGTAGTCTCAGCTACTCGGGAGGCTGAGGCAAGAGAATCTCCTAAGCCCAAGAGCTAGAGGTTGCTGTGAGCTGTGATGCCACAGTGCTCTACCGAGGGTGACAAAGTGAGATTCTGCCTCTAAAAAAAAAAAAGTAAAAAGAAAAATACCCTTAACTGTAAAAAGAACTTTCTATCAAGCTTCAAAGACAACACAGACTAAAGTAAAACAAGTTTTTTTATTTATTCCTATTTCCAAAATAGATTGTATTTGGCTAATGATCAAAATAAAAATATATAAGAACCATCCAAAGAAAAATTAATACAGTAGCAATTCAACAAAATAGGGGACCCAGAAAAATTAAGAGAAAGATCATTGGTATAATGGCAGCTAAGACAAAAAAAAAAAAAGACGAAATGTAAGACATTAAATGGATTTTATTATTTAAGAAGGGGATTATACACTTCACTAGGAAAAAGAAAAGTTTTTTTTTTGTTTTTTTTTAGACAGAGCCTCAAGCTGTCACCCTGGATAGAGTGCTATCGCATCACAGCTCACAGCAACCTCCAGTTTCTGGGCTCAAGCGAGTCTCGTGCCTCCGCCTCCCAAGTAGCTGGAACTACAGGTGCCCACCACAATGCCCGGCCGTTTTTTGGTTGCAGCCGTCATTGTTGGTTGGCGGGCCCGGGCTGGATTCGAACCCGCCAGCTCAGGTGTACATGGCTGGCACCTTAGCCCGTTGAGCCACAGGCGCCAAGCCCAGAAAAAGAAAAGTTTTAAGGCATTCTGATCCAAGTACTCCTGTATCTTAATGATCTTGATATTATGTAATAACTGTTATATTTAGCAGTTGTTTTACGAAAGGTTTTTCAAATAACTGTATGTTTACCATAGAATACCAACAACATATTAAGTCGTGCTGTAAGAAGGGCACATCTGGAATCTGTAGATTTCTAGGAATCTAATTTGATACATGAAAAGAGTTGATCCAGTCTTTTTGAGCTTTTTCATTTATCTCTCTCTCTCTCCTTTTTTTTATTGTGGGGGATTCATTGAGGGTACCAAGAACCAGGTTACACTGGCGGCACCTGTGGCTCAGCGAGTAGGGCGCCGGCCCCATATACCGAAGGTGGCGGGTTCGAACCCGGCCTTGGCCAAACTGCAAAACAGAAAAATAGCCGGGCGTTGTGGTGGGCGCCTGTAGTCCCAGCTACTCGGGAGGCTGAGGCAAGAGAATTGCCTAAGCCCAGGAGCTGGAGATTGATTGAGTTGTGTGACGCCACAGCACTCTACCGAGGGCGATAAAGTGAGACTCTGTCTCTACAAAACAAAAAACAAAAAAATACTGATTGCATTTGTGAGGTAAAGTCCCTCTTATAATTGTGTCCCGCCCCCAAAAGGTGTGTCCACACCATCACTCATGCCCCCCCTTCCTTCCCTCTCTCTGCTCTGCCCTTCGTCCACCATCCCCCACTGTGTTCTAGGTCATCAACTGTCCTCATAGAAGAATTGATTCTTGCATGTCCATTGAAGAATAATGTATTCTCCAAGAATAATGTGTTCTACTTCCATCCAGGTTAATACAAAGGCTGGAAAGTCTCCATCTTTTTCAATGGCTGAATAGTATTCCACGGTGTACATATACCACAGCTTGTTCATCTATTCCTGGGTTGGGGGTGAGCATTTAGGCTGTTTCCACATTTTGGCGATTGTAAATTGAGTTGTGATGAACAGTCCAATGCAACTGTCCTTAATGTAAAAGGGTTTTTTTCCTTCTGGGGAGATGCCTAGGAATGGGCCTGCAGGATCAAATGGGAGGTCTAGCTTGAGTTCTTTGAGGGTTCTCTGTACTTCCTTCCAAAAAGGTTGTTATCAGTTTGCAGTCCCACCAGCAGTGTAAAACTGTTCCCTTCTCTCCACATCCACGCCAGCATCTGCAGTTTTGAGATTTTGTGATGTGAGTCATTCTCGCTGGGGTTAGATGATACCTCAGGGTGGTTTTGATTTGCATTTCTCTAATAATTAGGGATGATGAGCACTTTTTCTTTTTTTTTTTTTTTTAATACAGAATTTATTCACAGAAAAGAAAGAAAAGAATACAGAA
>CAUYON010142656.1:0-16859 GCA_963573935.1 Arctocebus calabarensis
CCAGCTACTCGGGAGGCTGAGGCAAGAGAATCGCTTAAGCCCAAGAGCTGGAGGTTGCTGTGAGCAGTGTGACGCCACGGCACTCTACCCAGGGCGATAAAGTGAGACTCTGTCTCTACAAAAAAAAAAAAAAAGAAAGAAATTATTTTGAGCTTATGATGATGCCACTGTGCTCCAGCTGGCACCTTACCCTGTTTCAAAAAAAAGTTAAAGCTTATGGCCAGTAGGTGGAACCCCAAGTCTAAAATTGTCTGCTTGATTATCATTGAGAAAGTAGAAGAGACCTAAGCCCTTTTAAATCTTTTGTCAAGACAGTAAATTTCTGTGAATCTTATTTATCCTTCAAATTTGGTATCTTGATCCAAGATTGGTGTGCCTCCCAAAGGGGAAAAGAAAAACAACCATATTTTGTTTTTGAACTTTGTAGAAGAAAGGTACTTTAGAAACTTGCATATTGGTTGTTTGGGAAAGATGAACATCCAGGAAGAGAGCTGAGAAATTGTCTCTTCTTAGTTGTGAAATAAAGCGGATTGTTTGTTGCTCAGATACCCGGGGGTATCATTGAAGACTCATGTGTCTTACGTGGAGTCATGATTAACAAGGATGTGACCCATCCACGAATGCGGCACTACATCAAGAACCCTCGAATTGTGCTGCTGGATCCTTCTCTGGAGTACAAGAAAGGGGAAAGCCAGGTAAGGCTCCTGGCTCTGTATCTTAAGGTGGATGCTAGAATCTGACTGCTAGTATGGACAAGGGATATAAAAGTTATGTGTTTTGCATGCCCACTCTGCTATTTACTGTTTTTTGACTCTCAGAACAATCCTTTAAATTGACTCCCATTTTGTGGATGAGGGATCTTCAGCTCAGAAAAGTTAAATTGAGGGTGGTGCCTATGGCTCAAAGGAGTAAGGCTCCGGCCCCATATGCCAGAAGTGGTGGGATCAAACCCAGCCCGGGCCAAAAAAAAAAAAAAAAAAAGAGCTCGGCACCTGTGGCTCAAGCGGCTAAGGTGCCAGCCACATACACCTGAGCTGGCGGGTTCGAAACCAGCTCGGGCCCGCCAAACAACAATGACAGCTGCAACCAAAAAATAGTCAGGCGAGGCGGAGGCAGGAGACTTGCTTGAGCCCAGGAATTGGAGGTTGCTGTGAGCTGTGATGCTACAGCACTCTATCCAGGGTGACAGTTTGGAAGCTCTGTCTCAAAAAAAAAACTGCAAAAAGAAAATTTAAATTGAAAGCTTATAATTTCCATGCACCCTGGCAGGACAGAAGTAAATGCTGAACTGGGTGGGCAAAGACCTCAGAAAGGCCAAACTCACTAGTAATTGCCATGTCACTTTTGAGTTCTAATTTTCATTTAGTAATGAATTAAACTAGATGATAGTAAGTGGTAAACTGGCTTACGGAAGTGGGAGGTCACAGCTTTATCATTCTAACTCTTCTGGGATACGTGAGAGGATTGTGTAGGAGGAATATAATGTGAAACTGAAGAACCTAAGCAGTCCAGGGATTTTTAAATCGGAATGAATGTTTCTTTGCCCTACAGACTGACATTGAGATTACACGAGAGGAAGACTTTACCCGAATCCTCCAGATGGAAGAAGAGTATATCCAGCAGCTCTGTGAGGACATTATCCAGCTAAAGCCTGATGTGGTCATCACAGAAAAGGGCATCTCAGGTAGGATTTCATTAATTTTTCCAGCCTACCTTTGAGAGGTGTGTGACAGTGGGTGACTTCTTTCCCACTCATGTTAGTGTAGACATAATAAACTGTATGGTGATTAGAGTACTTTGAGGATTAAATCAGTTCAGAACCCACCTTGACACCTCTACTCTTGGATTTACAGATTTAGCTCAGCACTACCTCATGCGGGCCAATATTACAGCCATCCGTAGAGTCCGGAAGACAGACAATAATCGCATTGCTAGGTGAGTAGGCTAGGTAAAAGTAAGATACTTCCCCCTACCTGTGTTTCCTTTCATAGCTATGTAATGTAGTTAGCATTACCTGAAAAGACGTAATATAGGATATAGAAACAGGTGAAAATAACCTGGGCTTGGCTGTCTGCCCTGTTCAGAAGTCCTCTAGTCCAGCAGTTACTTACTTGCTTAGGTTTTTTCTGTTACTACCCCTAATCATTAGTGAGCAACTTGTGTTTAGTTGTCAATAATTGCTACATTGGGCTTGGCACCTGTGACTCAATGGGCTAAGGCGCCAGCCACATACACCTGAGCTGGTGGGTTCGAATCTAGCCCGGGCCCGCCAAACAACAATGATGGCTGCAACCAAAAAATGGCTGGGCATTGTGGCGGGCGCCTGTAGTCCCAGCTACTTGGGAGACGAGGCAGGAGAATCGCTTGAGCCCAGGAATTGGAGGTTGCTGTGAGCTGTGATGCCACAGCACTCTATCCAGAGTGACAGCTTGAGGCTCTGTCTCAAAAAAAAATAAAAAAATAATTGCTACATAGTAAGTGTCCATTAACATTTCTTAATAACTATCAAAGAGTTATTTATTGTTATTATGATGATTTGTTTGTTTTTTGTCTCACTTATAGCATCTCAGAGACCGGGATATTACTCTAGCTCAGGCTGGTTTCCTTAGACAATCTACCCACCTTGGTCTTTCAGAGTTCTAGGATTACAAACATGAACCACTGTGCCCAGGTGCATGATGATGTTTTTTTTTTTTTTTTTGCAGTTTTTGGCTGGGGCTGGGCTTGAACCTGCCACCTCTGGTGTATGGGCTGGCGCCCTACTCCTTTGAGCCACAGGTGCCACCTGATGAATTTTTTTTTTTTTTTTTTTTTTTAGACAGAGTCTCAAGCTGTCACCCTGGATAGAGTGCCATGGCATCACAGCTCACAGCAACCTCCAATTCCTGGGCTCAAGCGAGTCTCTTGCCTCTGCCTCCCAAGTAGCTGGGACTACAGGCGCCCACCACAACGCCTGGCCATTTTTTGGTTGCAGCTGTCATTGTTGTTTGGTGGGTCCTGGGGCTGGATTCGAACCCGCCAGCTCAGGTGTGCGTGGCTGGCGCCTTAGCCCATTGAGCCACAGGCGCCAAGCCTAGAATCTAGGTCTTTTTTTTTTTGAGACAGAGTTTCCCTCTGTTGCCCTCGGTAGAGTGCCATGGCATCATGGCTCACAGCAAACTCAAACTCTTGGGCTTAAGAGATTCTCTTGCCTCAGCCTCCCAAGTAGCTGGGACTACAGTCGCCCGCCACAACGCCCGGCTATTTTTTGTTGCAGTTGCTACTGCTCTTTTAGCTGGCCAGGGCCAGAGTTGAACCCGCCATCCTTGGTATATGGGGCCAGCGCCCTACCCACTGAGCCACAGGCGCCACACTAGAGTAGAGGTCTTCATCTGGCTCAGTCTGGTCTTGAACTCATGAGTTTGGGCAGTATACCCACCTTGGCCTCCCAGGTGAGGCACTATGCTTGGCTTGAATGATTATTTATTTAAAAATGGAATGATTGACTCAGTGCCTGTAGCTCAAGCAGCTAAGGCACCAGCCACATACAACAGAGCTGGTGGGTTTGAATCCAGCCGGGGCCTGCCAAACAATGACAACTACAACCAAAAAATAGCCAGGTATTGTGGCGGGTGCCTGTGGTCCCAGCTACTTGGGAGGCTGAGGCAAGAGAATCGCTTAAGCCCAGGGGAGGTTGCTGGGAGCTATGATGCTGCAGTACTGTACACAGGGCAACAGCTTAAGGCTCTGTCTCAAAAAAAAAGGAATGGTTGGCTCGGCGCCTGTGGCTCAACAGGCTAAGGCGCCAGCCACGTACACCTAAGCTGGCAGGTTCGAATCCAGCCCGGGCCCGCCAAACAACAATGACGGCTGCAACCAAAAAATGGCGGGCATTGTAGGGGGCGGCCTGTAGTCCCAGCTACTTGGGAGGCGGAGGCAAGAGACTCGCTTGAGCCCAGGAATTAGAGGTTGCTGCGAGCTATGATACTACAGCACTCTATCCAGGGTGACAGCTTAAGGCTCTGCCTCAAAAAAAAAAAAAAAAAAAAATGGAATGGTTGGCAGACGCTCACTCCTGTAATCCTAGCATGCTGGGAGGCTGAGGTAGGTGGATCACCTGAGCTCAGAAGTTTAAGACCAGACTGCACAAAGCAAGATCTCATCCCTACTAAAAATAGCAAAACTATGGCTCAGTGCCGGTAGTACAATGGTTACGGCACCAGCCAATATACCAAGGGTGTTGGGTTCAAACCTGGCCCGGGCCAGCTAAACAACTGCAACAAAAAAAATAGCCAGATGTGGTGAGTACCTGTAGTCCCAGCTACTTGGGAGGCTGAGGCAAGAGAATCCCTTAAGCCCGAGAGTTTGAGATTGCTGTGAGCTGTGATGCCATGCACTCTACTGAGGGTGACATAGTGAGACTTCGTCTGAAAAAAAAAGCAAAAGTAGCCAGGCTGGGAGAGCATGCCTGTAGTTTCAGCTACATGGGAGGTTAAGGCAAGAGGATCACTTGAGCCCAAGAATTTGTATTGCTGTGAGCTATGACACCATGGCATTCCACTCAGGGTGATGGAGTGAGACTCTGTCTCAAAAAAAAAAAAAAAAAAACAAGCAACAATTCTATTGGTAGAATAGAGAAGACCAAATATGCGGGTGAGGGAAATATAAGAGGTATATCTTCGCCTTCTATTGTAGGATACCAGTTGAAATTTTTAAATCAGGAAAAAATGGATTACCTGTCTGTATTGGTCAAAATACAGGATGAAATATGAGGACAAAGAACAGCTAAAACAATGGTTGCCTTGAGGAGATGGAATCAGGTGAGGAGTGAGGACAGGGAAGAAGACTGCCTTTTTTTCAACCTTGCCAAATGCCTAAGTTGATTTTTTTTTAATGACATACATGTATTATTTTGATTAAAAATGTGGTTTAAGAAGAATAAAGAAAATAAAAATTGTAGAAAAATTGAAAGTCCCTAGGGTATCATTTGTTACCTTGGTGAATTCATCACCATTCTGGTTTCAGACATTAGCTCAGAAACCAGAGCTGTTAGCCCTAAAAGCTGCAGCATCTCGGCTCGGTGCCTGTGGCTCAACGGGCTAAGGCGCCAGCCACGTACACCTGAGCTGGCGGGTTCGAATCCAGCCCCAGGGCCCGCCGAACAACAATGATGGCTGCAACTAAAAAACGGCCGGGCGTTGTGGCAGGCGCCAGTAGTCCCAGCTACTTGGGAGGCAGAGGCAGGAGACTCGCTTGAGCCCAGGAATTGGAGGTTGCTGTGAGCTGTGATGCCACAGCATTCTACCCAGGGTGACAGCTTGAGGCTCTGTCTAAAAAAAAAAAAAAAAAATTAAAAAAAAAAAAAAAAAAGCTGCAGCATCTCTATGGAAAAGACATACTTTAACCAGGCTCATGAGGCTGATATTTCAAATCAGATGCCAATTCATTAATTTATAAGGGAAACAGAGTTTTGAAGCAGACTGGTTCTTCCTGTGAATGATGAACGCATTTTCTCCCTGTGGGTGGATCTACATGAGGGAACAGAATGGGTTTCAGAGAGTTGCTTGATGATCCAGACCATGAGTTAGGTGTGTGTGTAAATCAGGTGGCTTCAAAGAATGTCTCCTCTGTTCCTAGTCCACGACCTTTGTCCCCAGAGGAAGGGCACAGCTGGTGAATTCCTTGGCAACTGTCCTTGATATCTGGTTTCCTTGACTGCCCAGACCCTCCTGACTGGTCCCTTCTTTCTTTAGCTGTATTAACACCTTTAAACATGTTATAGGCGGGGCGTAGTGGCTCATGCCTGTAATCCTAGCACTCTAGTCTGGGAGGCCAAGACGGGTGGATTGCTTGAGCTCACAAGTTTGAAACCAACCCAAGCAAGAGCAAGACCTCGTTTCTAAGAAAAATAGCTGGGTATTGTGGTGGGCACCTGTAGTCTCAGCTACTCAGGAGACTAAGGCAATATGAATGTTTAAGCCCAAGAGTATGAGGTTGCTGAGAGCTATGATGCCATAGCGCTCTCCTGAGGGCAACAACAACAACAAAAAAGATGATCGCTTAAGTCCAAGAGTTTGAGGTTGCTGTAAGCTATGACTCCACAGCACTCTACCAAGGGCAACAAAGTGAGGCTCTGTCAAATAAATAAATAAATAAACAAACAAATAAAATAAATAAAAATAAAAAAATAAACATGTTATAGTCTAGACTTGGGCTAAGAGTTATTGTCTCCATCTGGTAAGTTGGCACATTGCTACTTTAAAGTATTAGAGGTTGATGTTCAGTCAACCAGACAACACTTGTACTAAGCACCCGATGAAATGCCAGGCTTTGTTCTAAGCCCTGGGGTTACCGCAGTGAACAATACTGACATTTGTTCCTGCCCTCATTCAGTTTACGATCTGGTGAGAAGGACATTAAGGAAACAAAAGTATGCAAAGTGAAGGAGGAGCTTTACTCTCAGAAGATGACATAATTTCCTTTTTCCTACTTCTCTAGGAGGGTCACCTCCTGGTTGCTCTCAGACACTATCCATAACAATGAAACCACAGGGAGGGGCACCTAAGTAGGGATGCTAATCTAGATAGAGAAAGAGGGCCTATTCTCCTATTCTCCATTGATTCCCAGCCTCCTGTGAATTCTATACCCCACAGTCTTCCAATGCAGTCATTTTCTGCTTACATTTATCTAGGGTTGAATTCTGTCATTTGTAACCAAGCACCCTGACTGGTACAACTATCTCAGACATCTGTGGACCAAAGAACCAATCTCTCCGCCTCAAGGCTGCCACCAATCTTGGAACCTTTCTGATCTATGACTCCGTCTCAAAAAAAAAAAAAAAAATCTGGTTGGCTAAGTGTCTCAGCAAAATAGTTCACAGGTATCTTCCAGAAGCTGTTCTAGGTTCTGTGATTACAAAGCTAGAGATAGTTTTTGCCTTTAAGGATGTCTTGTATGTATCTTAGACCTAACTTTTCCAAAACAGGGTATCATCTTCCCTGCCTTCTCTCCCAACCCATATATCACCTTGCACCTGCTGCCTCTAACCAAACTGAACTTCTCACTTCCTCTGCTGGGATGTCCACAGTCCGTAGTTTGGTGTTCTTATACCACAAGGGTGGGAGGAAAAGAGAGACAGCACACAAGCAGCCTAGGGTAAACAAAAGCTCCACGCCAGATGGAGGAATCTAGATGTATTGGCTGCTATCCTCAGTTACCTTTCTCAGGCCTAATGTCAGACTAGCCATGTAGTTTAGTTTTTACTCTTTCACTGAAGGCCAGAGATGCAGGGCAAATCTTCAAAGGACTTGGCTAGCAAGTGGCAAAGTATGAGCTTGATCGAAGTTGCCAGATTCCAAATCCCCACCCTCTATTAGAGTTCCTAGTGAACGATGAGGAAGCAGAGTAGGTCACAGCCCTTGCTTCTCCTGGCTAGGATATTTCTTCACTGGTGCTCCCTCAACCCACCCTGGGGGCTAGGCCAGTTCTGCTTGCCTTTCCTCCAAGACCAGCTCCCTTCCTTAGATGCTATATCTTCTTAAATCCTCATAACCACTCTTCGTTTTAACAAGTATTACATCCTTTCACTTTACAGGTGAAACTGAAGTTCAGAAAGCTTAAGTTTCTCCTTTGAAGTCTGGAATCTTCACCACTTAGCCCTCTAGGCTAAGGCCACTGAGCTAAAGAAACCAGCCAGGCTCGGCGCCTGTAGCGGCTAAGGCGCCAGCCACATACACCAAAGGTGGTGAATTCAAATCCCAAGCGCGGCTGCCAAACAACAATGACAACTGCAACCACAAAAATACCCGGGCGTTGTGGCGAGCACCTGTGGTCCCAGCTACTTGGGAGGGCGAGGCAAAAGAACTGCTTAAGCTCAGGAGTTGGAGGTTGCTGTGAGCTGTGATGCCACCCACAGTACTCTAACTAGGGCGACAGTTTGAGGCTCTGTCTCAAAACAAACAAACAAAAAATAAAATAAAATAGGTTCGGCGCCTGTGGGTCAATAGGCTAAGGCGCCAGCCACGTACACCTGAGCTGGCGGGTTCGAATCCAGCCCAGGCCCGCCAAATGACGGCTGCAACCAAAAAATGGCCAGGCGTTGTGGCGGGCGCCTGTAGTCCCAGCTACTTGGGAGGCGAAGGCAAGAGACTCGCCTGAGCCCAGAAATTGGAGGTTGCTGTGAGCTGTGATGCCACGGCACTCTCTCCAGGGTGACAGCTTCAGGCCCTGTCTCAAAAAATAAAAAAAATAAAGATAAATAAATAAAATAAAATAGAGAAACCGGCCAACCGGTGAAGAAGCGAACTCGGGGACCAGCCCTAGCTCACGGCCAAGGGCCGCCAGGTGGCACTGTGGAGGTGCGCGTGCCCCCCGCCACGGGTTGCTAGCACCTGAACCAAGCCGGGCGCGTCCGAGAAAGTAGGCTCCTAGGATGTGGAGGGGAGTAGCCCTATTCCTCAGCCCAGGGTGGGCAAGGAGCAACGCCTTTAGTTCCGTCGAATGGGGACCTCTAGATCCTCGCTGAAGAGTCACGCCTCCACCAGACGACTGCCAGGTTGCATCAGCTAGCCTCCTGCTCTACGCTCCCTAGCGTGCAATTTATATAGGGGCTATAAGGGACAGAATAGAAGGGGCGAGCGCAGCCAGGAGGTGTGGCTCGCCCCACAGTCGACGGCCCGGACGGGGGCAGGGAGTGGGAGGAGCTTCTCCCATAGGGCCCGCCCCCCAGTCCCGGAGTGCGAGGCGCGCGACCAGATATAAGACAGCCGGGAAACAATGCGCCGGCAGCTCGCGCTCCCGCGCCAATCCCGGGAGCGTCCGGGCTGTCGTGCACGAGCATGGGTGAAGGCGCGCGCGTAGGCAGCGCGCTCGTGAGTGCGGGGTGTGCGCTCCGTGGCGCGCATGTGTGTGTGTGCTGACTGCCGGGCTGCCCCGAGCCGGCCCGGAGCCGGTACGCTCCAGGTGGCGGGCGGCGGGATCGAGGTGAGGCTGCGGGTGTCCCGGGCACGGGCGCGAGTGCCGGGAGACGGGCTGGCTGCAGACTGCCTTCTGGGCACAGCGCGCCCCCGCCCGGGCTGGGTCCTGGGAGCTGCGCTCCGGGCGTCGCTGGCAAAGTTTGCTTTGAACTCGCTCCCGGCAGCCTGGTCCGCGCGCTGTGAGCGGCTTCCCTGGGCGCTCTAACCCAGGGCTGGGCTTCCCAGGACGCTAGGACAGGACGCAGGCTGCAAGCCGGAGGGCTCAGGGAGGGAGGAGAGCCTGGCAGCGGTCTGTGCTGAGGGACCCAGGGACACCTCCTTCCACCGGCCGGCACACAGCCAGCACGTCCCCCCTTCCCTCCCGCAGGGAGCGGACATGGACTTCGACTCGTACCAGCACTATTTCTACGATTATGACTGCGGGGAGGATTTCTACCGCTCCACGGCGCCCAGCGAGGACATCTGGAAGAAATTCGAGCTGGTGCCGTCGCCCCCCACGTCGCCGCCTTGGGGCTTAGGTCCCGGCGCCGGGGACCTGGCCCCGGCAATTGGTCCCCCGGAGCCGTGGCCCGGAGGGGGCGCTGGGGACGAGGCGGAATCTCGGAGCCATTCGAAAGCTTGCGGCAGGAACTACGCCTCCATCATTCGTCGTGACTGCATGTGGAGCGGCTTCTCCGCCCGGGAACGGCTGGAGAGAGCGGTGAGCGACAGGCTCGCTGCTGGCGCGCCCCGAGGGAACCCGCCCAAGGCGCCCACCGCCCCAGACTGCACCCCCAGCCTTGAAGCCGGCACTCCGGCCACCACCGCCCCCTGTCCGCTGGGCGAGCCCAAGACCCAGGCCTGCTCGGGGTCTGAGAGCCCTAGTGACTCGGGTAAGGACTGCCCCGGGCCATCCAAGAGGGGGGCACCCCACGGGTGGCCAAAGCTCTACCTCTGTCAGGTCAAACACTGGGTCTTCTCAAGCCCTTCGATCACCTCTTTCTTTGGCAGAAGCTGCTGAGTTAGCCCCCAGCAGTGTCTGTCTGGCACGTGGGTGTGTTGGTAAACACTTTGGAGATGTGGCGCGGGAGCCAGCATCCCCTCGATTATGATTGGAGCCCCAGGGGACAAGGGAGACGTGATGAGGGTTGGCACTTAGAGAACAATGCTGGGGATGGACTGTAAAGGATTTCTTTCCAAAGGAGGCTGGAGGAGTCACTCCAAGCTTGAAGCGTTTTTGTTGCCACCTCTTTCCCTGAGAAACTCACACTCCCCTAGGGAGCGAAGACACTGAGGAGCCTTTTGTGCAAAGCCAAAGCCTTCGTCCTTTTAAAAATCTGGGTCTGCAGTCAGCTTTACTTTAAAATGCCAATAATGAGTATCCTCTCCTTGCACCTCTCAGCCTTAACAACTTGTGCATCCTCCTCTCCATCACTCATGAGATGGGAGGAATGAACACTCCCCATTAACAGATGGAACAACTGAGGGTTAGAGATAGGAAATCACTAGAAGTGAGCCCCAGCTTCCTTTCATCTAGCTAGCCTCTCTAACCCCAAGTGGCTGGGTGCTCCCAACCTGGTACCTCTACTTTGGTGTTATACATTCTCTGTGTGTGGGTTATCTGAGGACTACACTTTGCCTTGCTACTTTGGCCTGAGGTTCTCCTAGCTCCCTCCTAATATGTCTGCAGCTTCACACACTCCCTTGCATTCAACAAATACTCACTGGCCCCTACTTTGGGTCAGCCTCTGGTCATAGAGCTCCAGGCCCCACTCCCTGATGATTGACTCAAGTGCAAACCTTGAGGACAGAGTGGAATAGCCTGTGCCACCAGGTTGTGTTGTTCTTACCTCAACATCTTAGACATCTGTACTCAGAAGCACTGGAGAGGGTGCTTTGTAGGGTGTAGACTAAGGCTAGCTGCATGTAAATCAGAACAGAGAAAACTCACTGTAGCTTATAAAAGAATAACTTTTACATGACCATTTGAGAGCAAACTGGGGAATGGAGTATGAAAGTTGTCATACACTTGAAGGGAAAGTGAGGATAACAATACAAATTAAAAGTCAATTTTTTTCCATCCACCACGTTAAGGTCATTTTTAATCTGCGTGTTTTCTACACCAAGAGCTTAAATTTGTTTAATGGCTGGCCTGGGAATCTTGAGATCAAGAAACCAATAAAAATGTGTCTATTCACTGATTAGCCTTAAAGAAAAAAGATGTACTTGGGAGGTGGAGGCAAGAGACTCGCTTGAGCCCAGGAATTGGAGGTTGCTGTGAGCTGTGAGGCACTCTATGCAGGGTGACAGCTTGAGGCTCTGTCTCAAAAAAAAGAAAAAAGATGTACAAAGGCTGGTGGAGGTAGGGTGGAAAGAGAATAGTTTAACATACAGACTGTTTCAGAGGTGATATGTAGACTTGGCTACCTGGGTCTCAGTTTCTCTCTTTGCACATAAGAGGATTGGAGTTGTTCTGATGACATTTCCTTGTCTGAGTAGAGTTAGACACAACTCTCTGAGAGGGAGAATAGTGTCTTAAATTATTTCTTCCTTAAACAGAACCTTCCTGAGCCATGAGGTTTAACAGTGAAAATTAAAGCTTTGGGATGTGGGGAAGCTGGCTCCCTTAATCATTTTCTGACCTGCCCTTTAACCTGAACCTGTTTGTGGGCTCTTGGTTCACTCACAGGCCACATGGCCTAGAACAAAATGCAACAGATTGCAAACAATGAGGAGGTGGTGGGGAGAGTGACTGACAGCAGAGTTTAGCCAATAGGGGTTAGGGGCTGTGTAAAACTGCATTCCTAACTCAGCATAACCAGCCAATCACAGGCTTTGGGGCCAGGAGGGCTGAATGGTCAGGTTTTATTAATGGAGAAATAATGAGATTGTCCACACAATGGGAGCCTTCCTGACAAAGGGGCTCAAGCTTCCTGATATGCAAAGAGGCTGAGAAAGGAGCTCTTCCAACTGTCAGGCTGAAATGTGTTAAGGTGGCCCTCTATGTGGGGGCTATAAAAATGTGTGGAGCTGGAGGGTTTTTCTCCAATGGCCCTTCCCCTGGTTGGGTTAACCTAAGAGACCTTGGAACCAGGGAATAATAGAAATGTGTCCAAGTGTCTTTAGGTCCCTGGTGTTTTGGCTCTTGTATCTGGGACATTATCCTGTTGCCCAGTTTCTGCCTTTGGTGCAGGTAGCTTGGAGATGGTTGCTTGTACCTTTGTGAAGTTCTTGCAGCTTCCACTGACCTATGATTACAAATCCAACCTTCTTCTGGTCCAGGGAAGGGGGTGGGGTGGACGACCTATAAATGATGGATGACTTTAGAAATCCATTGAACCTAGGAACAAAATGCTCCCAAGGGAAACACACACACACACACCTCCCCGTGTGGGTGATGGGGAATGGGTTGCAGCTCTCCCTTCTCTGAATCTCCAGCTGAAAGGGATGGCAGAATAGAGAGGTGGGGGAATAATAGGATTTATAACTTGTGAAAAGTAACAATTCCCCAAGTGCAGGCTGTGTTGGGCAGGAACAAAGGGCAGCTCTGCCCACAGACCCCTCATTTACAATTCTGATGGGGCATGAAAGAGTCCGACTGGGGAAGATCTTTATAGCTAAACTTTGTCCCAGGCTGGTAGCTCTTTCTCTACATCCCCTCACTGGGGGAGGGGAGAGGTTTTGCAGACTGGGGGCTGTTGGCTTGGGTTTGCCTTTTGTTCTTATCTAAGGCTTACTGTGCAAAAGGAAATCGGAGAATATTTTCCTTCTTGCTTATTTCCTGTCCTGTCCTTTACTCTGCCCTTATGCCACGACACAGGAGCCCACTTTCCCCTCACTTCAATTTGTTTATCTCCAAATTGGGAAAATACTACCGACCTTCCCAAGCCCCAGCATAGAGAGTTAAAGCTGTAGGATGTGTGTATGCCTTTCTCATGGGATGTGTTTTCTCTCTTGATCTCTTCTTGAACAGAGGGTGAAGAAATCGACGTTGTGACAGTAGAGAAGAGACAGTCTCTGGGTATACGGAAGCCTGTTACCATTACAGTGCGAGCAGACCCTCTGGACCCCTGCATGAAACACTTCCACATTGCTATCCATCAGCAGCAGCACAACTACGCAGCCCGTTTTCCTCCAGAAAGCGGCCCCCAAGAAAGGGCTCCAGAGAGGGATTCCCAAGAAGAGGCTCCCAGGGATGGAGATGCTCCAGAGGAAAAGGAAGGTGAGGAGGATGAAGAGACTGTGAGTCCCCTGCCTACAGAAAGCGAGGCTCCTCGATCCTGCCAACCCAAACCTGTCAGTTCCGATACTGAGGATGTGACCAAGAGGAAGAACCACAACTTCCTGGAGCGTAAAAGGCGGAATGACCTGCGGTCTCGGTTTTTGGCCCTGAGGGACCAGGTACCCACCCTGGCCAGCTGCTCTAAGGCCCCCAAAGTAGTGATCCTAAGCAAGGCCTTGGAATACTTGCAAGCCCTGGTGGGGGCCGAGAAGAGGATGGCGACAGAGAAAAGGCAGCTTCGATGCCAGCAACAGCAATTGCAGAAAAGAATTGCGTACCTCAGTGGCTACTAACTGACCAAAAAGCCTGACCGTTCTGTCTTACAAAGACAGTTTATTTTTAACTTCCCTTTCCCCTTATTAATTTGCACATGTTGGTTATGGCAGGACAGTCTGGACGGTAGATCCCAGGATGCATTGCAGCCGGTGCACACAGAATAGAGCTGCGTTCTTGGAGACCTTGAAACCCAGCTCTCCCTCTTCCCTAACTCATGGGGGTGCTGTGTCTTCCCTGGCGCCTTTGGCTTCCCAGCAGGCAGCTGACTAAGGAGGCTTGGGGTCTGCCTAGCTCACTAGCTCTGAAGAAAAGGCTGACAGATGCTATGCAACAGGTGGTGGACGTTATCGAGGGCTCCAGCCTGCATGAAATCTCACTCTCCAAATGAACTTTAGGCTAGGAAAGGATGCTCCCACTGGTGTCTCTGGGGTGATGCAAGGACAGCTGGGCCTGGATGCTGTCCCTGAGGCTCCTTTTTCCAGGAGACACATGAGCTGTCTTGGGTGAAGACAAGCTCACAGACTTGATAATATGGACCATTACCTCACTGTCAGACACTTTATAGTAGCTGAGGAGTTGGAAACCTATAATATAATGTTAACATTGTTAGATGACACCTCTCCTTCCGCTCTCAATGCTGCAACCATGAGAGCGTTTAAAGAACTTGGCTTCTAGGTTCTTTGTCTCAGAGTCCTTTGGGCCCTCTGCTCTGAGGGAGGGAGTTTTCTGTCCTCACGAGACACTTTTTTGTTTCATTCTGCCTTTGTTATGCAATGAGCTCTGCAACAAACATCCCTTCCCATAAGTCAAATATTTCCCCAAGTCACAGAGAAGTGGGTCCTAGCCTGGGGCCTGGGGAAGGCTTAGAGTCCTGGCCAGCGAACTTGTTCCCTGCCCAGGTGATTTCCAAGGAGCACATGAGGCCCATCTTAGAATGTTTTCTCAAGGCACCTCAGAAGGGAGAACTGTACCACTTCCTCGTTCCCACCTGCCTCTCAGTACTTGACTGATGAGTTTGAAGTTCTACTGGAACCATGCAAATCTGTCCTTATGCAGCTCCAAGGAGCTTGCTGGCTCTACAGCCACCTTTGGGTCCCTCCCAGCCTGCGGTGAGTCAGATCCCTTTCCCAAAATCTGGGCCTTACTGAAGTTTGGGGGAGAGCAGTTGGGATTCATCCAGCACTCCAGAAGATGGATTTATACTTCTTGGTGGGTTTTAAAGGAGCTTCCAGGAGCTCTGCTTAGTCAACCATGATGGACTTTGCTTAGTCAACCAGCAGGACCATGCAGCTCCAAGAGGAATCCAGGTGCAACCTCCAATCTGAGAAAGTCACCCAACCCAGCACGTGTTATATAGGCAACCTCAGGAACCCCCTAAGCCTGTCCTGAAATAAGGACCGGCCTCTTGAGAACTCAGCCCAGGATAGCAGGTGCCTACTGGCTCTGGGTTTGATAATGGGGGAGAGGAGATGGTAAGCATTATATTTGGCTCTGGAAAACCAGCTGCCAGTTCCAAACCTATTATGATTTCATTCTGAGGTTGCTTCTTGGCCTCAGAGAATTCTAGTGGAAGTTTGGAAATAGCCTCTCTACCTTTTGGAGCATGGTTTTCAGAAGCCACCTGACTTTTAGAGTTGTCTTTGGAGGACAGGTAGGGTGTAGATTACTGATATCTCACCAGAATAGCTTGCATTTTATAAGCTGCTCTTGGGGGCATTTTTTTTTTAATACTGTATTTTTGTATGCCTTTTGCAAAGTGGTGTTAACTGTTTTTGTACAAGGAAAAAAATAAAAAACTCTTGGGCAAGTTTCCCATTGCAAGGATCTGATTTATTTTATTTATTTTTTGTTTGTTTGTTTTTTGGAGACAGAGCCTCAAACTGTTGCTCTGGATAGAGTGCTGTGGCATCACAGTTTACAGCAACCTCCGGCTCCTGGGCTCATGTGATTCTCCTGCCTCCACCTGCCAAGTAACTGGAATGCCAGGCACCAGTCATGATGCCCGGCTATTTTGTGGTTGCAGCCATCCATTGTTTGGCAGGCCCAGGCTGCATTCGAACCCGCCAGCTCAGGTATACATGGTTGGCGCTTTAGCTGCTTGAGCCACAGGCGTCAAGCTGATCTGATTTATTTTAAAAGGCAAATTCACCTGAAATGTTGTATTTAGTTGTGATTATTGTTTGCCTGATTTTAAAATGTTGCTTTGGGGTGCCTGTAGACCCAGCTACTCGGGAGGCTGAGGCAAGAGAATTGCCTAAGTCCAGGAGTTGGAGGTTGCTGTGTGCTGTGTGATGCCACAGCACTCTACTGAGGGCTATAAAGTGAGACTCCGTCTCTACAAAAAAATAAATAAATAAAATAAAATGTTGCTTTGGCTTGGTGCCCATAGCACAGTGGTTATGGCACTGGCCACATATACCAAGGCTCGCAGGTTCGAACCCAGGCTGGGCCAGCTAAACAATGACAACTGCAACAAAAAATAGCTGGGCATTGTGGTGGGTGCCTGTAGTCCCAGCTAGTTGGGAGACTGAGGCAAGAAAATCACTTAAGCCCAAGAGTTTCAGGTTGCTGTGAGCTATGATGCCACGGAGCTCTACCGAGGGTGACTTAGTAAGACTGTCTCAAAAAAATAAAAATAAGTAAAATGTTGCCTTCTGAAACATTTTCTAATAAAAGATTTCTCAGACATGTCAGAGTGGGGGCAGCTTATGCCATCAGAATCCTCCTGAACGAAGGAAAAGTATTTCAGGATAGGCACAAATGATCCAGATGGCTGCATTTCTTTAACCATGTTGCTAACCTGGTCATTCCACTCTGGGTTCCTGAAATGCCATTTCAGACATGTCTAAACAATGTAGGCTTAGTAATCAGTGAACATGAAATTCTCTTGTGAATTGCAAAGTGTGCTGAATTTGAAATCCAAGCTCTGCCAAATCTTCTGTGGCCTTTTAACTTTATCTTTGTGAGTCGTAGTTTTCTTATCTGTAGAATGGGGATAACTGATACTTCACAAGGTTTTTGCAGGTATTAAATGAAGCAGTAATCTGGAAACTGCCTTCTAAACTATAAAGTCTGATACACTCTAGGGCGGTACTAATATCAGTATGATGACCTTATACACGATGTCTTTTTATAAAATGTTCTGGAAATTTGTCAAGCAGTGTAACTTTTTTTTTGTTTGTTTTGAGACAGAGCCTCAAGCTGTCACTCTGGACAGAGTGCCGTGGCATCACAGCTCACAGCAACCTCCAATTCCTGGGCTCAAGCGAGTCTCCTGCCTCTGCCTCCGCCTCCCAAGTAGCTGGGACTACAGGCGCCCGCCACAACGCCTGGCCATTTTTTGGTTGCAGCCTCCATTGTTGTTTGGC
>CAUYON010142657.1:0-18381 GCA_963573935.1 Arctocebus calabarensis
CAGAGAACTTAAGTGGGGGAAAAAAAAAAGCTCTCTCCGTTTCTCTCCCGGTCTTTCCCTGTCTCCCCCTTTAGGCTTTTAGTCTCGAGGTATATATAGGAGTATGGGTTCCTTGGCCAGGAAATGAATGAACACAGTCCCTTCCACCGGGGGCAAGGTGAATGAATGTATCAATGAACGAACACAGTCCCTTCCACCTGGGAAAAGTGAATGAATGTATCAATGAATGGACACAGTTCATTCATGGAATTGAGGCCTAGGAAATTCACATGAAATTGACCTAGGAATAGGAAATGGGGGTTTCACATTTAGTCCTAAGTGTAAAGTGAAGGAGACACCAAGGCACAGGTGTCTCCTCGGCAGTTGTCCAGGCTTTTTGGCTATTGGAACCTCCGGTGGGGGTTGGAGGTCCCCCTCCTTGCCTGTCATCCAGCCCACTGGTTCTTCAGCTGGCTGCCACAACAACGATATCACCAAGGAGGAGGCGGCAGGGTCCGCCAGCCCTGCTGAGCTGGCTAGGGGGCCAAATGTCCTGCATCAATTCTCCCTCTTCAAGTAGAAACTCTAACTGCTGTTAGGGAAAAAGGGCAAAGACTCGATCTAACTGCTTCCTGCTGAATCGAGCAATGATAGAAGGGGGCAGTTAGGGTTTCTCCAGAGGGAGAGTGATACAGGGGTTCATGGACTGGAACCATCTTTATTGTCTGTGGCTTGGTGACATTTCTGGAAAACATAAATCTGATTAGTATAATTAGTAATAGGCAAAGGTAGAACAGTGTCAGGTCAGAAGCACTTATTCAGTGATACTAAAAGAAAACCATATTAGGATTTTTCTTGCTGTTTCCTAAATGATAACTTCAAAGTTTCTTTTGGCTCACAAGTGTAGGTGGTCTGTGGTTGGCTGTCTTCATTGTCTGCCTCCATAGAAGATGGAGGGTTCCAGGATTTTACTCACGAATGATGTATGCAGGAATCAACTCCTATAACTTTAACAGCTGTAGAAGAAAACAAGATAACAAGAAAGGGGACTTCCCAAGCTGGGGTTAGAGAAGGTGAATTACAGGGAAGAGTTTTTATCATGACTAGATCTCCAGGAGGGAAAAGTTCCTGTTTTAGTTAGTATGTCCCTCCCCAAAAGGGGAGCAGGACTTTCCGGCATGATTAGGGAGGCATGAGAGAACAGCAAGTCATCTGAATTACAGCTTAAAGGCTGGGAGAAAAAATTGATAACTGGCTTTCCAGACAGCCCCTGTATAGTTATGGATTTGGGAGATAAAAGACCAGGGTTAGAAAGAAGTACAGAAAAGGTTGCTTCAGGGTCCAAAAGAAATTTTACCTCCTGGAGCTCCACTATAAGGCAAACCTGGGGCTCTTGAGGGGTGATGACACAAGCTGGAGCCATGAGAATTTGTCCCAGGCACCCTCAGTCCAGTTCGGGCTCTGATGGGGTCACTGTCCCAGAAGGCCTTCACCTCCAGGGAAAAGCCAACTTTCAGTGGTTACCCTTGCATTCTGGACAGGGTAACCAGCCAGTGATGCTTCTGGGGGCAGGTGGCTTGCCCAGCTAGTGATGCTTCTGGGAGCAGTCTCTTCTGAAGTGGCCAGTCTGACCACATTGGAAGCACTAGCTTTAGTTCCTCTGGTTTTGTTCTGTCCCTGAAAGTTGCTCGTTTGTTGGAGTGCCATTACTAGAGCTGTCATTCTTTTCTGTTCCGTTCTCTCTTTTTCCTCCTTTCTCTCCAGGTCTCAGTTATAAAAAACCATAGTGGCCATTTTAAGAAGATTCTCCAGGTTATGGTTTTGGCCTAGAGCCAATTTCTGGAGTTTTCTTTGAATTTCTGGAGCCTCTTGAGTGATAAATTTGTCTTTTAAAATAATCTGACCCTCTATGGATTCAGGTATTGATTGGGTTTGTTTTCTCATTGCCTCCCTAAGCCTCTTTTTTTTTCTTTATTAAATCATAGCTGTGTACACTAGTGCAATCAAGGGGCACAATGTGCTGGTTTCATATACAATCTGAAATGTTTCCTCAAACTGTTCAACATAGCCCTCATGGCATTTTCTTAGTTATTGTATGAAGACATTTTTATTCTGCATTTAGTAAGTTCTGCCAGTACCCCTCTAAGATGCACCATAGGCGTGGCCCCACCAATTAGATATTTATATTTATAAGGTACCTGTGATGCTTTGATACAGGCATCCAGTGTGTATTAACCAGATCAGGGTAACTGGGGTATATATCACCTCAAGCATTTATCATTTCTTTGTGTTAGGAACATTCCTAGTTCCACTCTCTTAGTTATTTTAAGGTATGCCATAACTATCTGATCAGGTATAGGTCTAAAATAAGAATTCAAATGTTCCGTAACTTGTTATTGACTGTAGTTGCTCCACTGTGCTATCAAACACTGCTCATTCTGTCTAACTAACTAGATTTTTGTACCCATTGACCATTTCCCTTTCTCTTCCCCTCTTACTACTTCACACCCTCTGGTAACCATCATCCTACTGTCTGTTTCAATTGTTTCAATGTGTAGTTTGCACATGTGAGAACCTGTTAGATTTGTCTTTCTGTGCTCGGCTGTCTCATCTACACAATGTTCTCCAGTTCCATCCGTGCTGTTGCACATGATAGGATTTCATTCTTTCTACACATATTCCATTGTGCACATGTACTACATTTTTTTGTCCATTCATCTGCTGTGAACACTTACATTGACTCCAAGTCTTGGCTATTGTGAATAGTGCTACAGTGAACAAGGAGGGGCAGATGCCTTTCCCATAAACTGAATTCCTGTCTTTTGGATCTGTTATACCCAGCAGTGGGATTGCTGAGTCTGGGGTAGTTCTATGTTTAGCTTTCTGAGGAACCCTCATGCTGTTATCTACTGTAGTTGCTGTAGTTTACATTCGCAGTGGCTTACTAGGGTTCCCCTTTCTCCACGTCCTCACCAGAACTCGTTACTGCCTGTCTTTATGGTAAGAGCCATTTTAACGGGGGTGTAGCTTTGATTTGCATTTTTGATGACTAAAGATATTGAGTATTTTTTCACATGCCTGTTGACCATTTGTATATCTTCCTTTGAGAAATATCTATTCAGACCTTTTACCCATTTTTAATCAGATTATTTGACTTTTTTCCTGTTGAGTTGTTTGAGCTCCTTGTATGTTCTAGTCATTAACTCCTTGTCAGATGAGTAGCTTTGAAATACAGAAGAACCTCCATCATTGACCACTTCCCTCCACTGACTGCCTCCTTAAATCGACCTAATTTTTGTAGGCCAGACTTACACCAGATATACATATCAGCACAGTAGGCCTGGTTCCCTGTGTTGACCCCCTCTGTATACTGACCAGTTTGTTACATGTTTCCTTGGGTGGTCAAATTACAGAGGTTCTATTGTATTTTTTCTTATTTTGTTGGTTGTCTCTTCACTTTGTTGGTTCTATAGCCTTTTTAGATAAATACCAGAATTTTGGAGTGCCTTGACATGTCACCATTGAACTTTCATTTTTATTGGGTCAGCTGCCCACACTTTTTGGACTGGAGCCTAGGAAGGATAAATTCCTCTGTGCATACAACACAGTGGTTCTTATGCATTAGCTCTGAAACCAGAATTCCAGGGCTAAAATCCCATTGGGCAAGGGCCCTTTGAGAAGCTGTATACCCTCTGTGTATAGTGTCCTCATTAGCAAAGGTGGAGTATTATTAAGTATTTACCTTAAATGATGGGAAGGATGGGGTAAGACAATCCCTGTGACTAGGCTCAACCTGTCATTTTTCTGCCCAGCCCATGAGAAGTGCTACTCTCCTTCTCAGATGCCCAGGGAGCAGGAGAGCCAGAGTTAGAATCCCAGGTGCATTCTCCTCCACCCTTGGCTTGTTCCAGGATCATCTCAAGGCCAGGTAAGTTGGCTGTTTGCCAGTGGTCTTTCTGTCCAGACAATAAAGTCTGTCTTTGACATTTATAGATATGTTCCAGTGAAAGTCCTCATCCCCAAATTCAAAACAAAGACTGTGTGTGCCTCAGAAACAACGCATACACAGTTGGCAGTTTCACAAACATATGTTTCTTTTTCCTATATTTATGCAGCAAATGTATCCTGACTACCTCCCATGTGATGGGCATTATCTGTTGGGGAACCAGGCATCCATCAGTGAACCAGACTGACAAAACGTCCTGCCCTCTGGAAGGCTCTGAGGAGGAGGCTTGATTTTGCAGCAATCATGTTATTCTCCTTATAAACTTTATCACTGTAATACTAAAGTTAAATCAGCTACTCCCATCTCATTGATCAGGGTGACTGCACTGAATCCAGGCAGCAAGCAGCAACACACCAATTAGAAAAGCCACAGTTCCTTTTTTTCTTTCTTGAGACAGGACTTGCTCTGTCACCCAGGCTGCAGTGCAGTGGCAAGATCATAGCTCATGGCAACCTCAAACTCTTGAGCTCAAGCAGTCATCCTGCCTTAGCTTCCCAAGTAGCTGGAATACAGGCATCTACCATCATGTGCAGCTAAGTTTTTAAATTTTTTATAGAGAAGGAGTCTTGGTATGTTGCCAAGCTGGTGTCAAACTCCTGGCCTCAAGAGATCCTTCTGGTTTGGCTTCCCAAAGGTCATCCAAAATGCTCAGATTACAGTCTTGAGCCACTACACCCAGGTGAAACATCCTTTAAAAGATATTTCAGAAGTATCCAATGTACTCAGCCCTAATATGAAGCTAATTTATAGCTTTCATATGAAGGCTCTACCTTTTTTTTTAAATGTATTTTTAAAAGTACAAGCATTTTAAACTTTGGTATCACTATATTACTCAAGAAGCCAACAAAAATGTAGAGATATGCATGTAAGAAATACAGAATAATTAATATTGCATGGGTTATTATTTAGGAACAACACCAATGCTGAAAAATTAGTCATACCAATTACTTTATCAAAAAAATAAATTCTAGGTGGATAAAGGATTTAAACATGACATAATAAGGCATCTTTAATAAATTTCAAAATGTGAACGAATTTCCTGTTAGTCATAAAATGTATAAGTCAAATAAAAAAAGAAATTTTGTGGTTTATACATTTAAATCATATATTATATGGAACATATACATTATCCAAAAATACAAATTGAGACTAGAAATGTTCTAAATTTTAGATTTTTTTTTTTTTTTTTTGGTATTTTGGAATGTTTGTCTATACATTGTGAGGATGGGAATCATTTAAACATGATATTCATTTAGGTTTCATAGATACTATAAGCACATATCCTGAAAGTCATTTTATTTTTCTTTGGGGATTGCAAATAAACTGTGTATTGTGTGCCTGCATTTTAACTGGGGCCCATGATATGAATTCGGGTGCAGCTTTTTTATCTGTCACATCAGTCAGTACATAAAATCTGTTGACTTAGGAGCATTTCAAATTTCTGATTCTCAGAGATGCTCCACCTGTATAGACAATCTTTATATTTATATATGTGTGTATACAGAGAGAGAGAGAGAAAGAGAGAGAGAGGAAACTATTTGTGTTCATCAATAGGTGACTAATATTTTCAGCAATTTCTAAATTATTGGATGTTTTCCTAAGTATATTATTGTTTTATTCATTTTCACCACAACCATATCTGGCTCATTCCAGTAGTATTTATTCTAAATGTGTGAATCAGAGAACCAAGATGCCATGAGATTATATGTCTTACTCAAAGATTAAGGTAAGAAGTAAAAAATAAAATAAAGCAAAAAAACCTATACTGTCTGGATCCTGATTGGCAGCTCCCAGTTAGTGTAATTTCTTGCCTCATACGGCCCACAAAGACAATATAGTAATATTCATTATTAAAAAGAATAGATTTCTGAATCATGCAAAAATCTTTACTCAAACACACATATACATACATACATGCATGTAGATAGAAAACCATAAAAAGATGCAAAACAGTATATAGGTTACATTATTCTTTGTTTAAAAATGATAAGAATGCGCATTGATATATGGGATTGTTGGCTTTCTTCATGTGGATTAACTTACTTTTTTTTTTCGTACATCTTTTAAGATTTGGGGAAATAAAACATTTCAGGGAATAACTTAAGCTTATTCACTTCATTAAGGTTTATCTTCTCTTAATATTCCAATTCCCTAAAGACTCCAGTTTTATAGTGATGGCTTCCTGAGAGCTCTCCCAGTGTCAGAGTATCTTTTGTTTGTAAGCTATTGTCGACTCAAGCTCATGATTCATCTACAATTAAAACAAGAAAGTAAGAGCAGGGGGTGATTTTATGACATCTGTTTCAAATTTATTTTGCTTTATTTTACATTTAAGCTTGGAGCTTTCTTATCTATCTTTTGAAGAAATAGTAACTGGGTTTGGCATCAACTAGCCTGGTTAAGACTTTATATACCCAAATTAAGTTTCCCCTGAATTGTCTTTTATAGGCTATAAATTTAAGCTTTAATGGTCCCTGTCCTAGTTTTTCTTTGCTCTTGTATCAATAGCCTTGTCTTTTTAAAAAACTTCTAAAAAATGAGTAAAAACCAAAAGAGATAGTGGCCAGGACTGACCATCAACTCCTCAACTGCCTGTGAGGAACATAATTGATCTTCTGCTTTCAATGTCACATCATTGGATCTTTTTCCAGCTGGGCTTGACAATTTCAGACTCATAACATTTTTTTTCAGTTCATTAACATAATTGCAGATGCCAGTGGTCATTAGACCCAGAATGTATTACATTTTTATATTCTCTGTATGAGGCAAGCTGAAGTTTATTTATTTATTTTTTTACTATTCCATTTCCTAGAAAAGTAGTTTAAATGGAAATAGGAAGTATTCATCCTTCAATAAGAGAAGCAATACCAGCAAGAGAGTGTTTTCCTATCTAAAGTACTGATTTCAAGATTCCATTCATTTGAAAGTGAGCTTTCTAGATAAAAGAGTGGATTTCAATCTCTCTTCCTTGTTAGGAAACCTTGTATTCCTAAATACAAGTTATTCCTAAATAACTTAGAACTGGAAAATGAGACAGTCACGAGATAGTGATTTATGAATTCAGCTGACTTTGCTATTAAGTCTAACCTATAGCAAACAAAAATCCCAAATTACCAAAAGGCAAGAAAATGACAGGGGCTACTTAACTATATAATAAATGTAAAACACATACACAGTTGATGTTTCTTATAATTAAAAAACTGCTTTAGTATTGTGTCTGTTTCTGGCTTTCAGATTCTTCCTTCTGAGTTGATACTCAGCACAACTGTTAAGAGGAACTATTAATCTCTAAGCAACTTTTCTTGGTGGAAACTTAATAATCTTTATCTGTGCCGTGATAGCTCATTTACATAGCAGAATATTTTATGATATTGTTTGATGAAAAATATCCTTTTTAAAAGAGCAGCACAATATAAAAGAATTTGAACTTTGGGGGGACCAGGGAAAACTCTCCATTCTTTGCTTGTTTCAGAGTAATATGAGGGTACAGACAATTAGGTTACAGTGTTTCTGTTTGCTAGGTAAGGTCCCTGTTGTGGTTGCGTCCTGCCCCCCACAAGTGTGCCATATACCCTTACATTGTGCCAATTAGATGGGAGCACACCAATCCCCCTTCCCTTCTCTCCACTCACTCCTCCTCCTGCAACTTGAATTAAGTTGAGTTTTTCTCTTGTATGGACTTGCATTAGTTAATCTACTGGCTTCATATTCGTATTGAGTACATTGGATACTTACTTTTCCATTCTTGTGATACTTTACTAAAGGGAATATTCTCCAATCTATTCAGGTTAATATAAAAGATGTAAAGTCTCCATCTTTTTTATGGCTGAATAGTGTATGGTGCACGGATACTACAGTTTGTTAATCCATTCATGGGTTGGTGGGCACGTGGGTTGTTCCACATCGTGGCGATTGTGAATTGAACTGTGATGAACAATCTAGTGCAAATGTCCTTATGATAAAAAGATTTTGGGAAAATCTTCATTCTGATGTGGAATGTAGTTTGGGCTTGCCTCTTCATTTAATGATTCTTGTTCAAATGGCTTCACAAGTTTCAGCTGAAGTAAGGAAAGGACAAAGTCACTGGCTTTGGGGTTTGTTGAGTTTATCCTTGGAAATAGGGGCAGGCTTTCCCCCTTTAATTTCTTTAGCTCACAGTTGCTTCTGAAAAAATAAAGCAGATAGGACTAGAAAATCCCTTCAATATCTAAAAGTCTTTCTTTCTTTTTTTTTTTTTTTGGTAAATAAGTTGCTCTATAAACACTACTCAGTCTGGGCTTATGCATAATGCATTTTGTGCAGAGATCATTTTATTTCTTGACTTGAAGTGTAGAGAAAAGCATCAACTATTGTCTCCTTAAAAACACACAAAAAAGCACCTCTCTGTATTTCCTTTAGTTATACCTGGTGACCATCAGATTGCAGTATTCCTAGGTGACATGTGTCTTTGAACTCTGATTTAAACAATGATGGTTTCCTACATGGAATTTCTACAGTTAATTTGATTATGTCATTGACGCAATATGAAGAGAAATCTCTTCTTCAAGTTAAGCCACATAAATTGAACTAGACGGTTATGACTTTCAAGACTATATCTTTCAGATTTTACAGTAGAAAAAGTACAAGGGCTGAGAAAAGGAAGAGGGGATCACTAATAAGCTTTCAACTCTAATTTTACATCAGGGTCAAGTTTCCAGTTAAAAAAAAACAACACTGAGGTAATAAACACTCCATTTCTGCTTCTATCCTGATGAGATGACATATGACAAAGTTATCCCTGTCAATTCCAGGAGCTGAAGCTCTGGTCTATTTAAACCACAGCTTGAGTTTCTTGATTAGAAGTGATTTGTGGATAAAATTTGTAAAAAGTGTTAGTCCTTGTGGGAAAGGGATCTTTGGGATTGAAAAGATGTTTCATTCTGGGGTGACATATAGTTGCTGCTATGGCTCTTCATGGGATGACTCTTGTCAAACAGACTCACGAGTTTCTGCTTAAGTAGGTGGAGGGTAAGGCTGTTGACTATGGGGTCTGTTGAGTTTCCCTGAAAAGTGAGCAGAGAGGTTCCCTCTTGAGTGAACAAGTGGAAAGATAGTGGCCTTCCACAGAGAACCAAAAGGTGGCGCTGTTGGGGCCCATCCTACTTAGGTAGGTAGACTTGTGTTAATGGAGATTAAAAAAAATTCCCATTTAAACAACTGAGAGTTTTTTTGGGCTATTTTCCAGAAGGTTTTATATACAACCCTAAGAAATGTAGGCAGTCATTCCCTATGTTTGCAGAAAAGTACAGGACTAAGAAGAAAAGGTTCTATCTGACAGGCAAGATGGCCCCTTTTCTATAGTTCTTGCCGAGCATGTCAGATTCTTGGTTGATAGGATGCTTTTGTGCTGATAACATGTCACCCTTTTTTATTTTGTCACCTGATAAAAGACAGAACCTGGCACAAGATTCTTGAAAACGACATTAACTGGGGATCTATTGGACGTGTCAATAAAGGTATCTTCATTTTCAAACCCTGTCCTAAAACCATGTTCTGGAATTTGATGTTTGAGGTCTTCCTAGACTATAAGCTTTAGCTGAGCAAGCAGGGAGAATAAGTGGGCATCCGGCCAAATGTACCACTAAGCAAAAATAATGAGCAAAAGTGTTCCGGCATACATTCTGCCCTTGGAATTGCCCTGGGCGGTTTGCATATGGGGAGTGGTTGAGTGGGTGAGGGAGAAGGGTGGGGGGGAATGGTCAGGGAAGAAGAAAAGAGAAGCACTGTGAATGTCAATTTTACCTTGTTTTGTGGAAAAGATCTTGTAAGTGAAGGATGCAGTGTATGGCCCGTTCTGAGCAAGGAGTAGCATTTTTTAAAAACATGATAGCAGTGACCCAAGTGTATTATTCTCTGTTTGAACAAACCCATTAAAGAAACTCAGTGGAGGGGCCAGGAGGGGTGATTTCTGAGGAGAATAAACAGATGAGAAGGCAATTTAATGAGCTGGAGGCAGGGAAGGTCAGGGGTTAAGAAAAGGAAAGGCAAGTCTTGTCAGCTAGCATGACTCATTGGAAAAAGTTTCCAGGTGGGAGAGAGCTCAGGCTGTTCAGTTCAGCCCTAGAATTTCTATACGGACTAAGAACCTGTCGCTTTAACCTGTGTGGTGGTCTCTGTTCTTTTCTATAATCACATTATTCTCTAAAGAGGAAACCAAGGCTGTTGTAGAGATTTCTCTAAGAAAGAAAAGCCTGAGCCCTCTCCACGGGGATGAATCACTGAAAGTGGAAGAATCCTTGATCATGATTTTCAGATCCCTGCACTCCAATCATCACTTATTCCTCGACATGAAGTGACATGAGGCGTTTAAGTGGTTTCCCTAGGCAGGTGGCTCCCTGCCGAGAGGAGGGCTGAGGTGGTGAAGGTGCTGGTGGTTGGGTTTGGGTAGCCGAGGTGCAGAGGGAAAGGTGTTAGGGTGTGTCTGGGTTGAAGGTGCCGAGCAGCCTCCCCAAGGGGGCTTCCCAGGGTCTCAGATGAGGGGGTTTTTGCGGGTGATGGCAGTCATTTCGGAGGGCTGTTGCCAAACTCTGAGATGAATCTCACTCTGTGAAGCTGCCCTGGGGTCAGAAGGTGAGGACAGGAAAGGCGAGAATGGAGGAGGACCCGGACCCTGAGTCCCATTTGGAAGCAGAGCAGCTCCACTTGCCTCTGCTGTGCCTGGGACTTCCCCGAGCAGTTCCATGTGCGAGGGTTGAGGAGTGTAGTGGATGCTGTTGTGTGCGGCCGAGATGCACCCACCCCCAGGAGCAGGGAGCTCGGTTCCCAGCTGCCGCCATGTTGCCTGGTGATGGCTCAGAGCCCAGTCACAGGGCAGCTCACATCTAGTGACAAAGGGACGAAGACTCTGCCCCATCCTCAACTCAGGAGATCTCTGAAGGGCCAACCCAGCTTCAGTGCTCCCTAAGGGACTCTTGTCAAACAGACTTGTAAGTTTCTGCTTAAGTAGGTGGAAGCCAAGGCTATTGACTATTGGGTCTGTTGAGTTTCCCTGAAAAGTAAGCAGAGAGGTTCCTTCTTGAGTCAACAAATGGAGAGAGGGTGGGAAACCTGTGTTGAGGCTGCCTGACAGTCCTCCATCCTTCCCTGTCCCCTTCCCTAAGTACCTCTTCAGTAAACTACCTGCACACTGATGTCCAGCTGAGAGTCTGTCTCCAGATAACTTGATCAAAACAAAAAGGGGGGAGGGAGAAGGAAGAAGCTAAAAAGACATAAAAACGACTGAATTAATAATGTTGTAGTTTTCTGACTCTCTGTTCTTTTATTCAAGAAACATTTAATGACTAGTGCAAGCATCCTTATGATCAAGTGACTTTTTTTTTCTTCTGTATGACAATGAACTTTTTAAAAATTAAATCATAACTGTATACATTAATCCATTTATGGGGTACAATGTGCTGATTTTATATACACTTTTTAAAAAAGATGGAGCCTTTGCCTCTTTTGTGTTTACATGGACAATGAACTTTTAATGGGTCCTTCCTGAGTGCCATCTGAGAATTCCACTCCATTTCTCTCTAATCTGTTCAACCTCATATTCTTCTTGACAGGTGTTTTATCTTTTCTTGAATCCTCAAGCCAGATATGGAGGTGGCTCAATCCCTTGTCTCCTTCATGTTTCTGCTAAAATATTCTCTCACTGAGGTCTTCCTCACTTCATACAGCAGACTCACTCTACCAACCACTTTCCCTTTATTTCTATCTGTTATCACTACTTGACACATTTACTTATTTGGTTGCAGGTCTTTCCCTATTAGATTGTAAACTCCATAAATTCTATTACTTCAACTTTATAATCTAGATTAGAATAATGCCTGGCACATGGTAAGTACTCAATAAGTATTTGCTGAATAACAAATGAATGTAATTTCTATGGCATGTTAATGAAAGTCACTAATGATATGAACATGACCTGACCATGGTTGCCATTCATCTTCATTAGCAGTGCCGTAGAGTTATATATAGAGAATGTTCTGGGAAGTAAGCATGTATCTTTATCTTTTCCACGTCAAACTCAACCCTTTTTAGGGATTTGAATCTCCCAGAATATACCAATTACTTTGTCTCTCAACCAACCACAGTCTGTTCTTAATTGTTTTGTAAATTTCTTTCTTTTTATTTTGATGATTTAAAACACTTCCAAAAGAAGGCATTCATAAGTTTTATCTGTAGTCATGTAGGTCTGAAACAAGTAGTGCTTTTCTTTGGACAAAAAAATAGATTTTATGCTTTGAGACTCTTTATCTAGGTCATTTTATAAAACCTCAAGCTCTCTAAACAAATAGCTGTTGAGACAATGGATTTGCCTGTAACCAAGGTGTAAAAAGAAAGGGGCCAGAGATCCTGAAAAATAAGGCCCAACCTTAGACAAATACCATGAAGGCCAAGAGTAAATAGAACACTCTCAGAGCAAAGACACTCTCCAAGGCATTCCAGAGAGACAAGCCCAGTGAAAAGGACGTGAACCTGTTCTGGGAGATCTTTGCCAGAAGTCAGCAAATGCAGGATAAATCCCAGACACGGTGATTTGGAACATTGGCGAACAGACCCATTTCAACCAGACAAGCCTTCAAATCGATGAGATGCAATGAAACTCTTAATTAGAAAAAATGAAGAAGCAAAAATGCTTGCTTCCCAGAGGAGAAAATCGCATTGTTACCCTTTGAAACAGTTATTTGAGCATTACTGTCTTCCAGAATTGGGTTTCCTGTCACATGGGGCAAAGGCTTTACTTCGCTTCTTCTCCCAGAATTCATCTTGAATTAATTCAAGCATTAATTGACTTAATCTTGTGGTCAGTCTCCTTACCATACCTAGCTGGAAACATTTATTTTTAAAGTATAGAAAAAGAGTCTCTTTATGTCAAGGCTCCCAAAGGCTAGCCCAGGTTCACTGGGATGAGCTCTGACCCAATGTAAAGAGAAGATGATATAGACATATATTTAAGTGCAGAAATTAAAAAAATGGAATTAGTTCTCAAGGACTTATGTGTCCTTACCCAGCGTATCGAATAACTGAAGTGAAGCTTTGACTCCTAACTCCAGTGCCTTTTCCTTGAAAGACCTTAAAACAATAACTGCTACAAATGCCTTGATCTGTACCCCCTCCACTTACCATGTACTACTGGTTCCCTCTTTCCAAGGACGCCTCTCCCAAGTGTAGGCTACCCCTCTTGCCTCGACTTTCTTACTGGCCATTTGTTCTTCGGCCATTTGACATCACTTTTGCAACCTCCCCTCTCCTGGGATCATTCCTTTGCTAAGGCCACCAAGACTTATTAATTGCTAACTACAGTGGGTAAAATGTCCAGGCCTGATCTCACTGAAACCCTGCAGTGCTGTTAATGTTGTGGATTATTTCCCCCTTCCCCAAACTCCATAGTTCTTCAGAGCTCCCTCTCCTGCGTCTTCCATTGGGTCCCTCTGTTCTTCGCACTCTACTGAGATCAGGTGAGTCATTACTTCTGATCTGAGAGATCCTACAGCTTCAGGCCAGAATTTTCTAAGTCTTAAGCTTTAAAATCCGGTTGCTTTCAGGCAGCTTGGAAGTATGTCCTTTCAGGTACTCAGATTCACAATGTTCCCCCCCCCCCCCCATAGGCCCATTTTCTTTCTCCAAATCACTCCCAGGTCACCCAAATTAGTGATGTAGGATCCACCCACCCATGCATCCAGGCACAAATTTCTGAAGTAGTTATATGAAAGATGACTACCTGTAATTTTGGAATCTATTTGTTCTTTGTCTCTTTTATTATTTTTTGTCATTCCTTTTTTTTCTTTTTTTTTTTTTGCTTTTAAACATATCTCTTTATTCAAAGTATTAGTTTTTTTATTAAGTCATAAAACAGAGATCATGTATACATTAATGCATTTATGGGGTACATTGTGCTGATTTTATATACAATTTGGAATGCTTACATTGAACTAGTTAATATATCCTTCCCCTCATTTACTTAATTATTGTGTTAAGACATTTATACTCTATACTTTTCTTTTTTGTAGAGAGTCTCACTTTATTGCCCTCGGTAGAGTGCTATTGCGTCACACAACTCACAGCAACCTCCAACTCCTAGGCTTAGGTGATTCTCTTGCTTCAGCCTCCTGAGTAGCTGGGACCACAGGCACCCACCACATGCTGGGTTTGAATCCACCATGCTCGGTATATGGGGCTGGCACCCTACCCACTGAGCCACAGGCGCCACCCCTATACTCTATACTTAATAGATCTGACATGTACCATTGCAATATGCACCATTGGTGTAGTCTCACCATTTACTCTCCCTCTACCTAAATCCCGCCCTCCCTTCCCGTTATGGTTGAGGAGAAAAGGGAACACTTCTGCACTGCTGGTGGGAATGCAACCTAATACGTTCCTTTTGGAAAGAAGTTTGGAGAACACTCAGGGATTTAAATGTAGACCTGCAGTTCGATCCTACAATTCCTGTACTAGGTGTATAGCCAAAAGACCAAAAATCACTTTACAACAAAGATATTTGTGCCAGATTGTTCATTGAAGCTCAATTCATAATAGCCAACTCATAGAAGAAGCCCAAGTGCCCATAGACCCATGAATGGATTAATAAACTGTGGTATATGTACACCATGGAATATTATGCAGCCTTTAAAAAGATGGAGACTTTACCTCTTTTTTGTTTACATGGATGGACCTGGAACATATTCTTCTTAGTAAAGTATCTCAAGAATGGAAGAAAAAGTATCCAGTATACTCAGGACTATTATGAAACCAATTTACAGCCACTCACACTTTCATATGAAAGATAAATCACAACTATAGCCCAAGATGAAGGAGGGAAGAGGAGGGGGATGTCTCTTTTATTATTGTCCTTTTAGAACCGTATTATTTCTTACCTGTGTTGTCATAACAGCCTGTTTAGGAGGTTGGGTTAACTCAGAAGGAACCACTTCATGGGCCTTGAGTCATCCCAGCACCATCACACAGTGGTTCCTCATGGGAAAAGTGCGTAAGATTGAGGGTTGAAAATTTCACATATTGTTCTTAAACCACTTCTTGGTGTCAGCTTACCACTTGTAATGAATGAGGAGAACTAGAAAGTCTTAAAAGCATTCCTTTCAGCATCCGTCCTCTATTGGTTACTGTTTACTTTGACATTTTTATAAAAGAATAGGAGATAGTTGGTCTGTGTCTCAAGTAAAGCAAGCAAAGGCTGTGAGTGCATGCAACCTCTGCTCACCCTCATCTCCTGCCTTAAGTGACGGTGGGTCAGGACACTTGCTCTGCCTTGCTCCGCCTGCAGAGGGCAGAACTGTATCTGTTCTGAGGACTGTTTAGGAAGCTGACAAGTCCCATCTTCAAGCAGAACACAGGAACAGCATGGGTGTTTCCAGGGTAGATCTCAGCACTGACATTGGGAAGGAATGAAGGAAGAATAGAATGAAACTCTTTGACAATTTCTTGCCCTTTATTTTACTGATATTTCTGTTTTGTGTTTTATCAAAAGAATCTAAGTACCAGCTTGCTGAGAGAAGGGAGACATGCAAAATTTTATCAGATGCCAAGATAAAGATTTGCAATTGAGTTCTCAGTTAAGAGTCATGTTCATTTCATGTGGATTTAAAGCATACAGCAGAGTGTGTCATTGATCATGTTATTTTCTCCTCACCCCCCCCCCCCGCCACCTTTCTATACCCAGCCACAATGTCCTCTCAGATAAGCCAAACTCTGAGGCCCTTGAACATGCTGTCCTCTCAGATAAGCCAAACCACAGGGCCCTTGAACATGCTGTTCTCTAAGGTTAGGCATCACTTTTTCTCCCCTTCTCAACCTCTATACCTTGTTAATTATTCTTCATTCTTCAAAATCTCTCTCCTCTAGATTCTGCATATACCCTGGTCTCAATAATGTCTATTTTCTTATGATCTCTTACAGTTATATTTATTTCCTTTACAGATGTAGCCAGTTAGGAACTAGTCTGTACAGGCTGTGGTGAGTGGCTGGTGAGTGAGTGAAGTGTCGTCTGTATTTATAACTGCAGCCCACCACTTGCATCACCACCTGGGCTCTGTCCCCTGTCAGATCAGGGGCATCATTAGATTCTCATAGGAACATGAACCCTTTTGTATGTCTTGGTTTTTGAGACAGAGTCTCACTCTGTGCCCTTGGTAGAGTGCCCTTTCGTCACAGCTCACAGCAACCTCAAACTCGTGGGCTTAAGGTATTCTCTTGCCTCAGCTTCCCAAGTAGCTGAGACTACAGGCACCCGCAACAACACCCACCTATTTTTAGAGATGGGATCTCACTTTGGCTCAGGCTGGTCTTGAACTCTTGAGTTCAGGCAATCCACCCGCCTTGGCATCCCAGAGTGCTGGGATTACAGGTGTGAGCCACTGAGCCTGGCCTATGAACCTTACTGTAAACTGCACCTATGAAGGATCTAGGCTGCATGTTCCTGATGAGAATCTAATGCCCGATGATGTAAGGTGAAGATGTAACGTGCTTAGATCACCCTCCCCTCCACCTGCCTGGTCCATGGAAAAAAATGTCTTCATGAAACTGGTCCCTGGTGCCAAAAGGTTGGGGACCATAGCTCTGCAGCACTTTGTCTCAGTTCAGAATAACCAGCCATTTGGATCACTACCAGATTAATGATTTGCCTTTTCCTCACTGGGGTACAAGCACTTGAGAGTCTGGGCCACATTTGCCTTTGTTCACTGGTTTTTATCCCCCATGTCTTTTTGGTACATTTGCACAAGGATGACACTCAGTAAATAGTTCTTGACTTAATAAATACGTGAGCTAAGTTATTGAAATAAGTTTTCTACACCAAAACTCTCTTTGCCTCATGCCAATTTCATCAGTAGATCCAAAAAAGTCACTGTTGTACATTAAGCAAGCTTTTTTGTCTCTGACAATAGTGCTAATGTAAAATTTATGAAAGGGTTTTATTTATTTATTTATTCCTTTAACATTCTCCTGAAAACAAGTATCTGGAATAGAGCTGAAAGCATTCTGCTTTTCTCTAACAGCCTGTTATATATTTCTTCTTTTTTCTTTTTGTTGGTTGGTTTGACCAGGTCCGGATTCGAACTTGCTACCCTCAGTATATGGGGCTGGCACCCTACTCACTGAGCCACAGGCTCTAATGCATAAATTTGTCATCTTGACATATTTCTCTCAACATATTTTCAGTTCATATTTCTTTGGGGTGTCCTTTTAAAAATTATATCCCATCTTAGCTGATTTTTTACCCAGACTTAAAAAATTTGGTGTTCATCTTAATAAAGCAGTACTACTTTTCTCACCCCCGCCCCTGTTTTATTTGTTCACATTTGCTTTTTTCATACGGAACTAATATATTTAAGAACCTACTTTGTGTTAGGCATTCTGTGATTATTTTTTTCAGGTTCATTCATGTGATACACAAAACAATGCTGTGCTATTATTGTTTCCATTTTACAAATGGGAAAACTGAGACTTAAAATGCTATAACCTGGCCCAAGGTTAGATATTTAACAAGCAATGGACAAGAGTCTGGTTCTAGAAAATAGCCCTTTTGTCATTTGGACAAATCTAAATAGCTTTGTAGAAAGTTTGCTATTAGCATGTTTGTTGCTAATGTAAACATGTTATATGTTATTCTACAATTTGATGTTTAAGACATTGAAGTATTTGCTTATGCATTTTTATATCTCTTCAAGTGTAAAGAAATTATATTTTTGTCAGGAGTTTTTAAAATATGAGCATTCAACTCCCTTCCACATAAGTTCATTCATTCACAATGTCAGATAGCTTAAGGGTTACTCCAATGACAGGCCCTCCAGCTCCGCCATGAAAATGGTAGGAAAAGCAGAGGCTGGGGGAACAGAGATTTGTTCTCTGGTGCTTTGGATAACTTGAAATCCTGTTATTTTTTTATTGGCAAATTTATTCATTATTTTTGGAAGACTTTGCAGCCAGTATGCCAGATCCATCACTTCTCACTGGAGCTCAAAGACAATAAATATAAAGCAGTTCATCCAAAAAAAAAAAAGAGAGAGAGAAAAGCAGTTCATCCTTCTAAAATGAGGATATAATTTTTTTTTTGGTGTTTAATTGTTTATATATTGGTTTCATATTAATATTGAGTACACTGGATACTATTTTTTAGCATTCTTGAGATACTTTACTAAGAAGAATGTGTTTCAACCTCCATCCAGGTAAACATAAAAGATGTAAAGTCTCCATCTATTTTTATTTTTTTTATTATTTTATTGAATCATAATTCTGTACATTGGTGCAATCATAGGGCACGATTCATATACATTCAGAAATGTTTTGATCGTACTGTTACAGATAGCCTTCATGGCATTTTCTTGATCACTATATAAAGACATTGATACTCT
>CAUYON010142658.1:0-12419 GCA_963573935.1 Arctocebus calabarensis
CTTATCCTGTAAAGTTTTTGGTTTGCTTGTTTTGATTTGATTTATTGCATTTTTGTCTTCCATCTCTACTTGGTGGAGGTGGGGTACTGTGTCCAAACAGGCTGGCAAAGAGCTGCTGACCTAATCACCCAACCAGGCACCTCCAGAGGTTGGGGGCTCTTAAGGTTGGGCCAGAGTACCCTACTGTCACCTATATTGCTTCTGTCCCCCTCTTTCTGTGCCTCTCTTCTTTTGGTCAGTAGTTGCTTCTACCCACTCCTTCTTCTTCCTCCTTTTTTTTCTCTTTTCTTTCTTTCTTTTTCGTTGTTTTCTTTTTTTCCTCTCTCATTCCTTTTTTTTTCCCCTTCTTGCTCTTCAATCTTCTCATCCTCTGGTCCTCTACCAAAAGGACTCATCGAAACCCTAGTCCAGAAACACGGCAATTTAAAGAGCAGGAGGAAGTGAAAGGAAAATTAGGGCAAGGAAACAGATAAAAGAAATCATGAGGAAGAACCAGCAGAAATCTCCTGGCATCATGAAAAACCAGTCCAGAGCAACCACCCCTAGGGGCTGTGAGATAGATTCTGTAGAGGATTCCACCTATAAGGAAATGTTAGAAATGTCAGAAAGGGAATTTAGAATACAGGTGATGAAAACAATCAAGGAAATGAAGGAAGAAATTAAGGAAAATGCTGATAAAGTGGAAAAAGAAATCCAAAAACAGAATCAATTAAGAGAAGAATATAAAAAGGATATGGCAGAGAAAAAAAAAAATCTTTTTCTGTCTGTTGTACAGATTGGGTAAATTCTATTGTTTGCCATATGTATGTATAATACATGATTCTATTATCTATAATCTCCCGTCCTATTGAACCCATCCAGCAACATTTTTATTTTTATTACATTAAATATTATTACATTTATTTATTACTTTCTCAGTTTTATGATTTTCCTTTGGTTCTTTTTATAATTTATATTTTTGGGTCTGAGATTTTATTATTTTTTTTAAATTTCAGATCAATGTGAGGGTATAAACAATTAGGTTACGATGTTTGCATTTGTTAGGTAGACTTCCTGTTGTAGTTGTGTCCTGCGTTCAGGAGGTGTGCCATATATGCTTACATTGTGCCCATTAAATGGGAGCACAGCAATCACTCCCTCCTCCCCTCTCTCCTACTTTTTCCTCCTTTCCCAACTTGAACTGATTTGAGTTTTCCTTTTATGTATGCATATATTAGGTCATTTACTGGCTTCATATGAGTATTGAGCACATAGGATACTTGATCTTCCATTCTTGTGAGACTTTACTAAGAAGAATGTGTTTCAACTCCATCCAGGTTAATATAAAAGATGTAAAGTCTCCATTTTTTATGGCCGAGTAGTATTCCATGGTAAACATATACCATACTTTATTAATCCATTCCTCGGTTGATGGGCATTTAGGTTGTTTGCACATCTTGGCAATTGTAAATTGATCTTTGATAAACAATCTAGTGCAAATGTCCTTTTAATAAAATGATATTTTTTTCTTTTGGGTAGATGCCTAGTAATGGTATTATGGGATCAAATGGAAAGTCAACTTTTAGCTCTTTGAGGATTCTCCATACTTCTTTCCAAAGAGCCTGTATTAGTTTGCAATTCCACCAACGTTGTAAAAGTATTCCTTCTCTCCACAGCCACACTAGCATCTACAGCTTTGAGACTTTGTGATATGGGCTGTTCTCATTGGGGCAAGGTGATAACTCAGGGTGGTTTTGATTTGCATTTCTCTGATGATTAGAGATGATGAACATTTTTTCATGTTTGTTAGCCATTCATCTGTCTTCCTTTTGTTCATGTCTTTTGCCCAGGGGTAGATGGAATTGTTCACTCTTTTTTGTTATTGTTGATTAATTTGAGTTCTCTGTAGATTCTAGTTATTAACCTTTTGTGAGATTTGTAACATACAAATATATTTTCCCATTCTGAAGGTTGACTATTTGCTTTAATTGTTGTGTCCTTAGCTGTGCAGAAGATTTTCAGCTTAATTAAGTCCCATTTGTTGATTTTTTTTGTTGTTGTGATTGTGGGATGAGATTTTCTATTTCTTAATTTGTTATAGGAGAATTCGTAATTGATTGTTAAACTATTTTTATGATCTCTGCTTTAAATACTTGTCAGATAATTCCAACATCTGATTCATCTCAGTGTTGGTGTTAATTGTCTCTTCTCACTTGAGTTGTGATTTTCTTGGTTACTGAAATGGCAAATGATTTAAAAAAGACTTGTATAATGGACATTTTATCTATTATGTTAGGAGTCTCTGGGTCCCCTATAAATCTTTTTTTTTTTTTAGGTTTAGGTTATCATGCAATGTACTTTGTTGGTGGTTGTTCTAGTGCAACTTCAAAAGCATTGTGCTCTCACTGAGGTACTTGAAGCTCCCACTGGCCCTGCTGGTGCTGCTTGTGGGGCAGAAGGAGCTGCATTAGGTCAAGCTATCTAACATTTCTTGGTGGAGGGGGAAGTTATACCAACACTCTACTGGTGCTCCCACAGGATGAGGGTATCTCTCAGTGAGAGAGGAAAGTCTTGGACCCATGCGGATGAAGGGCTTTTCATACCAGGTCACTTGTTGCAGCTGGATCCTTTCTGGTCAGGGGAGGACACAGAGCCTTTCTAGAGTAGGCTGCTTATGGAAGTCTCTCTTGCTGGCTCTGCCTGCACCCTGCCCTGGCATCTCTCAGGAGAAAAGGGGAGTCTCAAGCTCAGTGGGGAAGGAGAGCGTTTTCCTTGCCACTTATTCTGGCAGGACTTCTAATCGACCACTTTTACTGGTGGTGTCAGGCTTGCCTACTGGTGTGGGTTTATGTGTATGTATGTGTGAATGTGTGTGGGAGGCGATACTCTCAGTGTGGAAACTCCCAGTGAACCTGGGGGAGGTATGAGCCCACCTGAGTTGTCTTCTGTTGCTAGGTTGGGGCTGGGAAATGCTGAGCCTGGGTGACCTTCTTCTTTTGGGTAGGGGATGCAAGCCTCCCCCTCTCCCCCCACCGTCACTGTGCTGCGCCTCAGTTCTAGAGTGCCAGGCCAGCTTGCTTGCTTCTTACTTTTTTTTAGCAACCTCCTTTTGTAGCTTGTCTGTTGCACCATTTCTCAGGTGCAGGTGAATGTATGGAGAGAAGTAGGGAAAAGTAGATCCTGAAATATCTCTATTAAATGCCATCACTACTGTCTTCCTTGGGCCTTGGCACAAACACATGTATGGGGTGCCAGGAAAAAAGACAGCAGGGTGAGGAGCAAAGAGGATTGACTGAGCAGACACAAGTGTGACTGAATCTTAATTCTGCTGTTAATTGTGTAGCCTTTTCAACTCTGGGCTTTGATAGGGTTCAGGATATGCCACCCCAAAATGCAGTGCATTGGCATTTAGAAAATAGCAGAAGCAGGAAGTCCTCTGACTTTCTCTCCATCAACTCTCATCTGAGAGATAAAGCCCTCTTTACACCTGAAGGAAAGGAAAGTGCCTGTCTGTGAAGACAGGGGACACAGAGAAGAATGCAAAATAACAAGCCTTGCTAAGTTCCCTGGATTCGTTGCCATTAGATCACATGCACTTTGTTTGATGGTACTTCTCCAGGTGCATTAAATATATGTGTATGCTTTTCTCTTGTTGGTCTGTCTTTTTGTTACAGGGGTCTCAGCCATGAACTTAGTAATGAGTCAAGAAAAGACATTTATTCCTCCCCCAGAGTGTCCTTCCTTCATCTATAACACGGAAGGAGAGGCCTGGGGTTGAATAAGGTGACCTTGAAGGCCCTCCCAGCAATAATGTCCTGGGATTCACACCTGCCAGGTGGTTCCTGGAGGGAAATTTTCCTTGATGAAGTCTCAGCCAGGAGTGGGCAGGGGGAAGTCAGGATGCCAAGCAGATCACCAACAACCTCGGCCAACTGAGTGGACTTTAGAGACATTCCCTGGGGCAAGATGTATGTGGACTGCAGGAGAGGGCAGCTCGGGCCAGGGGTCTCTGTAGCTGAGGTGGGCCCAGTGGGGCTAGCAGCCCTCCTGCAGCCCTGTGACCCCTGGGACTTTCCTGCCTTTGTTTTCTCTGCCCTGCAGGTCCCTCCCCTTGTGCCCAGCCTTCTATCTGTGGTGCTCAAGGGTCCCAGGGGATGCCTGTCAATGCTGGCTGGCGTGTGTGCCCTACACGTCCCACTCACACCTGAGCTCTGGCCTGCTCTGGAGATGCCTGTGACCACCAAGGCCTCCAAAACTTCCCCAGCAGTGTGGAGTCGCTCCTCGCTCAGCCGAGGCTGTCTTGGAACTGTCCAGCATTGCTTGCCTGCCTGCCCTGGAGCACGGCCCCTCTACCTAGGCACCATCTCAGTGGGCACCTGCGTGTGCTCCCACCTTTGATCTGACCCTGAGGCCTCTGCCTGGAACACTGCCATGTCTGTAGCGCCCTCCTGTGTCCCCTCGGGAGGCGCCCACTGCCCTGGGCTGCTGCAGTTAGGTCTGCTCCTGGCTGGATCAGGAAGGCCCCAGGAGGTGGAGTAGCTGGGGGAGCTGACAGAGGCCACAGTAGAAGGATAGAGTGGCCAGGGGAGGCTGGCAGGAGGGAGCAGCCTCCAGGACAGCAGAGGGGGGGAGTGACCATGCAGGGAGTGCTGCCTTCGGGGCCCAGGGCAGGCGGGCTGTCAGCTGCACATCAGTGGCTGTGGCTCCATCCTAGTCAGAGGCCTGGTGGGTCTCAGGGGGCCATGGGGGGCCACAGCTAATGAAGTCTGGTGAGATGTCACAGCCCACCAGCCAGGCACTTGGTCTCTGTTTCTCCCCTCCCCTCCCTCTGTGTGATCATGAGTGGTCCCTCTCTCTCTCTCCCCCTGAATTCTCCTGAACTTGCCCTACCCCTCTCATGTGCTCTGGTGCACTAGGTGACAATCTAGAGGGCCCTCCCTGTGGCTGAGTGTGTGTGGGAGTAGCCAGGCCAGGGCCTGTGCAGGGCAGCAGCTAGACCACAGGGGCCCTCGCTCTGTGGCTTTCTTGGGCCCCTTGGTTCCTCTCCCTCCCTAGTCATTGTTAGTTTTCCCCAACCGGTAACCAACTCATCAGCCGATACAGTCACTGTGTGGCTCCACACATGAGGGCAAGGAGACCCCAGGAGAGCTGAGGTTGGGGAGGGGGAACGGCTCCTCTCGGGCCTGCAAGAGGCAATTCCTGGGTCTCCTCTATAGCGGGGCTGGCTGGAGAGAGGCCTCGAGGCTTTATTTATGTGGCCCCAAATTGGCAACTACTTAATGTCCACTTTAGGGGAATAGCTACCTAAATTATGGCGTGATTAGAATGAATGCCATTGCTGTCATTAAAAGCTTTACTAAACATATGAATTAGCATGATGAAATGCTTGTGCAGAAGGCTGGCTACAAAAGCATGCCCTATCCATGCGATTTTGCTTTGTATATGAACAGAAGTTATGCATAGGAAAAAGGCTAGAAGGAAGAACATAGACCAATATGGGAATAGTGAGTTTATGAGTTATTTTTTTCTTTTCTTTTCATTTCCTGGAATCTCTGTCATGTGGCAGCTGGTTAAAATGAAGGTGATGCAGTGTATGAATTAACACAAAAGTGCTTGCAGTGAAGCTTAAGTATAAAAATCAGGCTGCTAAAGCAAACCTTATCCTTCCAATTTTGCAAACAAAAACCAGAAGTTGTTCTGGGAGCATGAGTGGGCAGGGGGCAGGTCTGGGGGGTACAGAGGAAGATGCTTAGGGCTTAGACCTGGGGACAAACCCACGGCTGTGAGTCCTGAGGAAGATTTTCCCCAGTTTCCTGGTGTGAGCCTGGAAGCCACTCTCTACACCCCGTTCTGGCTCCCTGGACCGAGGGAGCTCTGTGGCTGCTGGCCTTGGGTCAAGCTTCTGTCCAGAGGTGGGCTGTCCAGAGGTGGGCTAGGTGTCGTCCCTGCAGGGAAATCTGCCAGCAAGGGGCAAGTCAAGACTTTTGTGGGTCTCTATAGTCTCACTTGTGTCATGGGAGCAGTGAGGCGCTGCTGCCACAGGTTACAACTGGCACCCTCCCTTGGGTGCTGCTGGGGGACACTATGCCCTACTGGTATGGCGGTACAGGGGAGGCCAGGGAGACACAGGATGGCGGACAGGAGTCACACCAGGGCTGCCAGCCCTCGCCCACGGGCTATCTGCAAGCAGGGCTGGCGGAGCTACTCTTGCCTGAACCTAGGCCGTTAACTGAGTGGACAATGGCTAAATGGACAGTGTTTGAGAACCTGGACAGACATTTGTTTTTGGCTGCGTCTTGCATTGCTGGGTGGCCCAGTAAACGTGGCCTACGGTGGTTGTTATAACTTGGTGGAGGCTTCTCTCTTACATCTGTGTCAAGCCTGTAGCTCCTACAGGAAGGCCCTTCCTGTCTCTGGGGCACTGGGAGTCTGGGTCCTGGCAGGGTCCTGCATGTGAGAACAAAGCCACACAACCAGCAGCGACTCCCAGTTCTGATTCTTGCCACCCCTCTTTTCACCTCTCCCCCACCAAATCTCTGAATTCCTGGGGTGCTTGGGGTCCCCAGATGCTGGACGGTGTGGTTGTGCTCCTGCTCTGTCGCCTCATGAAACTGCCCCATGCACAATGCCCTCGTAAGGGTGCTCAGAGGCAGGGCATGTGTGAGGGTCTCTGTGGGTCTGTGCTGGCCCCTCTGCTTGGCAGCGTCACCATCTGCTTCTGGCTCCCAGCCTGCCCACCCGGGTTTGCTCATGGTTGGGTGGGACTGAATAACTGGCTCTGGCTTACGTGTTAGGTGAGTGATGAAGTGGAGTGTGATCCCAGGCTGGGCCCTGAATTTCTAACACTAGGCCCTTCAGAGTTCTTTCTGCCTCTTGCAGTGACCAGCAAAATTCTAGACAATAGTCTATGAATCCTGGTATGAGGGAGCATGCAGGGAGCCCTGGCCTTCCATGGGAACCACTGTGAAAAAGTCACCGCTGCCGCAGGTGACTGGTACAGACCAATCCTGACTGGTACAGACCTTGCAGAAACTGCGTCTCACCCAGAAAGAAGAAGCTACTCCCAGCTGGAGGGGGCCCTGGTGATTTGTGTGGTTCAGCCCTTGTATTTCACAGAATGGGAAACGGAGGCCCAGAGAGGGAAGGACAGGGTCTCGGGTCGCATAGCCTGCAGAGTTGGCCTCTTCTTTGCTGAATCAAGTTAACTCCAGAGAGTGGATTTGTGGGAATGCTTCCAAAGCAGAATAGGAAAATGAATGGCCCAACTTTGAGGTGAGGGAAAGTTAATAAAGAGAATTTTCACTGAACTTTCATTTCAATCTTTGCCTGAGGCTGCAGGCGTCACAGCAGGGGCAGGCCTGGCCACCTTTGGACAAAGGGGTGTCGCCTGCTCTGAAGAACACAGACAGGCCTGGGGGGCCGTGGGGATGAGCTAACCCAGTCTGGTGGGCCTTTCTGGACAGCCTTGCCTTGAGGAATCCACACTGTATTAGGCTGATTTAAAGGGGAAGACATGCAGGTTTGCAGACGTTAATTGAATGGTCACTCAGCTTGTGGGTTTGAACCCAGGTGGTGTGGCCTTGGCTTAGCATGCCACTTTTGAGCTGTGCATCGTTGGGAATCAGCTCTGTGGCTCAGTTTCCTCGCTGGTCAGGTGGAGACCCCAGGGCAGACTCTGGGACTGACTCACAGGTGTTCCCATGAGTTTTGGAAACACATGTGAATGGCGGCCAGTACCCTGCACAGGGCAGGCATGATTTATGACTCGCAGAGCCCTTGGGGGTTCCTCCAGCACAGACCCTCCTTGCAGATCCAATTCTTCCACCCAGGGACCTGCGTGGGCACTTCAGCCGGTACCAAGCACTTTCTTTGGAAGAGAAACCCAATTCCCCCAAGGCATTGGCGACAATTCTGAGCAAGGGCCAGCCCCTTCTGGGAAGGAAGGAGGAGAGAGGTGGCAGCAAGGGAGCAGCTGGGCTCAAGCAAAGAGGTCAGGGGAGGGGAGCGGATGGTGCCGGGAAGAGCCCATCGATCTCCTCCTTTTAAACATGAACTCAAGTGGAATCATTCATAATGCGCTCTCCCGTGTTGACAATGCCCGCTCCCACCACTGGCAGGGAAATGGATGTGCGGCGCGCTCAGAAAAAGCAAACACGTTGCTGAGATGTGCAGAGGCGGCTCGGTTTCCTCCCAGATGCTTTCTGGCAGGCCTGCAGGTGGTCTTCCGGAGACAGTGGGCGGCAGGGCGCACTGTCTGGGGCTGGGGCCAGGGCCAGGTTGAGCTCTGTGGCCATGAGGAGCAGCGACCCCAATGTGGGCGAGGTGTTGATGGGGGAAGCTCAGGGGCCTGGCAGATCCTGGGTCAGGGAGGCCACCCGGAAGTAGGCATGAGAGCTGAGCTTCAGAAGTAGGCGAGGCAATGTGCCTGTGCAATGCACATTTCAAAACGATTAAGAAATTAGTATAATTGTGATGGATGTGTTACTTGGTTCAATGTAAGCATTTCACACTGTATATCAAAGCAGTACACTGAACCGCATAAATGCATCAATGTACAAAGTTATCATTTAATAAAAATAATAATCATAAAAAAAAAGAAGTAGGAGAGGCTGTGTAGAACCTTCTAGGCAGAGAGGCTCTGGGCTGAGGGCTTGGTCACCTGGTTCCGTGGAGGGACCCCAGTGTGGCTGTGACCCTCAATGTGAAGGAAGGAAGTGACAGGCTTCAGAGGAGGGCAGGAGCAGCCCCTGGGGGCGCCAGTCCAGGTGTGATCAGATAACCTTTGGAGATAGTGGGGTGCAGCCCCAAGTGACCCAAGAGGCCTGCCCTGGGCCCAAAGCTGGGCAAAGGGACACTGACTGGGGTCACATTCTGCTTCCCTTGGGCTTGGCCTGAGGTTGCCCAGCAGCACAGTGGCTTCAGAGGACAGGAGCTCAGCTAGTAGTTGCCTCAGTGAACGGTACAGCCTGGTCTGGAGAGCGTTTGAGCCAGTGCGCTGCCCAGGCAGGCTGCCTCCCCTGCCTGCAGGGCTCAGGAGGCCACCACAGCAAGGTACATCTTGATGTTCATTCATTCATTCATTCATTCGTTTCTCAGGAAGCCTGCTGGGTGAGTTGGGCTTCCAGGGTTAAGGTGCGGCATGTAGCCAGACACAGGTGTTGGAGCAAGGCACATGGGGATCAAGTCACACACCCTGGTGTATAAGATCTCTGCGCCCAGCTTCCTCAACAGCTCACCAGTGCTGATTCTTGGTAGAGGATGTGGGCTCTAGGGATGTGGTAACTGTAGGCACCTGGCTGGTGCTAGGCTCCATTTACCTGGGCACTTTGGGCAGGCTGCACCCCAGGGACTTGGCAGTGCTGCCACCTCCCATCCTCTGTCCCATCCTTGCCCTCGCCCTGAGCATCCTATCACTGCACTTGGTCCCGTCACTGCCCCTGCCCTGAGCATCCTCTCTGAGTGTTCACCACGGCGCACACTGACATTTCCACGGGGATTTGTTCATTTTCTGTCTGTACCAGAATGTGAGCTTCTTGAGGCCTGGGGTTTTGACTTGTTCTCTGAGTCTTTTCCAGGCCTAGAGCAGTGCCTGGCACAGGCAGGGTGAGAAGGGACTCTGACGAGGTCCAGGACCACTTGAGAGGGGCATTGCAGAGCAAGGGGTGGGCATTTCTGCTCATTAGCCCTACAGCAGGGCCAGGAAATTGAACACAGGCAGCAGCCTCAGCGGAAGGGGCAGTGAGCCCTGAGTCTCAGACGGTGAAGAGGGGCCGGGCTTTGGGATCAGACAGAGCTGGTGTGACCTTCTGCCAGGTGGGGCAGGACGCTCGGGCCCTCTGTGGATGCTGCTCCATCTCTGTTCCAGTGGGCACAGGCCTAACCCTGACAAGAGACTGCAGCCACCAAGGATGGCACCAGAACTAGGTTAGACGGGGACTTCCTAGTAATGGGTGTCCCTTAGGGGCCTCAGAGAGGCGCATGCTTAGCACACTTCGAACTCTCTGCAAGGGCTCCTTGTCATTACTGCGGGGATTTAAATTCACACCTGGTGTGAATGACAGGTACGGAAGGAGCCTTTGGGGAGCCCCATCTGGATGGCAGAGACTCTGAGACGAGATGGCAGCCTGGGAAGGAGGGCTGCAGGCCGGGCACCTCCTGCCCATGGCCAGCCCCTTCCCAGCTGTGCCAGAGGAGGCGCAGCAGGTGTCCATGACACTGCTGTCGTGGGGGAAGGCAGCCTCGGGATTCAGCCTGTGTCCCTGACCTCTGTGCTGGCCCTCTGGGCTTGCACTGAGCTATCTGGGAAGCCCGTCTGCAGAGGGCTGTTTCAGCAGCTGCAGTGCGGCTGCCTTTGCAGGGCCGTCAGGACAACACTGTACTTCCTAAGCCCCTGCCTTGTCAGGCCTCAGACTTCCCTCAGGCTCCTGGCTGGACAGGAGCCAACAGGACAGTGACATCTGCCTCTGGGGTCAGAAAGCTGGGGGTGTGAAGCTGGAGGGGGGGCTGGGTCCCTGTCCCCAAGACCTGTGCTGAGGCAGGGCCATTCAGGTGGACGCGGCTGCTCAGAAGGGTAACAGCTGCCGAGTGGGGGACGAGGCTCAGATCCAGGTCCTTTTTCAGTAAGGGTCTGGGACAGCGGCTGTGCTTTCAAGAAGATTGCATGGAATTTGGATCTCTGTCCCATCCTTGGCCCTGACTTTGGCTGCTTTCAGAACACCCCAATCCCTTGCTCTGTCTGAGGGCGGCAGAGAATCAGCCACAGGCTCTGGGGAGCCATTTCTAATGGGAAAACATGCCCATTTGCCTAAATGAATCAAATCCATTTTCTCCCATACATATTTCATGGGCTTCCTCTCTGTGTAATTTAATTATCACTGTTGTTAGTGCCCTGGTCGGTGCGGCTCTGCTCCCCAGACCCCAGAGCCTGCTGCTGTGGCAGGGCGCCAAGGAGGGACCAAGCATGGAACCATCTCTATGGCAACAGGATGCCATAATATTTCCTGGTGATCTATTGCTTTAATCTTGAGGGCTCTGAGTATATTACCAACATTAATAAATAAATCTAAATAACACCCTGGTGAGATTGATATTATTCTATCCATTTCACTGATGGATAAACAGCAGTCCAGGGAGTTAAATGCCTGGCCTGGAGGGCAGGGTGGGGAAGACCACGCTGCAGATGTGTATGCTGAGGGCCATGCCACCTCCTGGGCCTCCGTGTTACTGCTTGAGGGGCGGGTCAGCTATCATAGGAGCCCTCTGAGCGCCCTGGGACCAAGTGCTCCAGATTACTATATGTGTCTCTTAATCACTGGGTGGAAGCCAGCTCTGCTTCCCATGGCAGTGGCAAGGAAGAGACCTCTGTCCTCAGCACAGCTCCCCTCTTTACTAAGTAAGTCTGGAAATACCCCCTGAGAAGTTCCTTCCTTTGGTTTCTGTACATTCAATAATGTCTTTCCTTTAAGGAAATAACCTCCAATTCAATCCCAGTGCCCCAGACCCCCAGCCTGGCACCTTGCTGTGAGAGTTAACAAGATGATTCTTTTTTAATTTTTTTCAATTAAATCATAGCTGTGTACATTAGTGCAATCAAGGGGTACAATGTGCTGGTTTCATATATAATCTGAAATATTTTCCTCAAACTGTTTAACATAGCCTTCATGGCATTTTCTTAGTTATTGTATGAAGACATTTGTATTCTGCATTTAGTAAGTTTCACCTGTACCCTTGTAAGAGGCACCGTTGGTGTGGCCCCACCAATTACTCTCCCTCCACCCCAAGCTCCCCCCTCCCCACCCTTGCCCCTTTCCCCATTTCTTGTCCTATAATTGGGTTATAGCTTTCATATGAACTATATGAACTTAGCTTCATAGTAGGGTCGAGTACATTGGATACTTTTTCTTCCATTCTTGAGATACTTTGCTAAGAAGAATATGTTCCAGCTCTATCCATGTAAACATGAAAGAGGTAAAGTCTCCATCTTTCTTTAAGGCTGAATAACATACTATGGTATACGTGTACCACAGTTTATTAATCCATTCATGAATCGATGGGCACTTGGGGTTTCTTCCATGACTTAACAATTATGAATTGGGCTACAATAAACATTCTGGTACAGATGTCTTTGTTACAATGTGATTTTTGGTCTTGTGGGTATATACCTAGTAAAGGAATTATAGGATCAAATGGCAGGTCAAGTTTTAGATCTCTAAGTATTCTCCAAACATCCTTCTAAAAGGAAAGTATTAGTGTGCATTCCCACCAGCAGTGTAGAAGTGTTCCCTTTTCTCCACACCCACGCCAGCATCTCTGGTTTTGGGATTTTGTTATGTGGGCTAATCTTACTGGAGTTAGGTGATATCTCAAAGTAGTTTTGATTTGCATTTCTCTGATGATTAAGGATGGTGAGCATTTTTTCATGTGTCTGTAGGCTGTGCGCC